>JABFEV010000043.1:0-17424 GCA_013618395.1 Fusarium domesticum | reverse complement strand
GACCACCACCACCACCTGGAGGAGGAGGAGGGGGTGGAGGAGATGGAGGAGGCATTATTGGGGAGCGAGATGGCGACGATGTCCAAGTTTGGTGGTTGTCGGCCGTTCGATGCGATTACAACCCACTGGGGGTCTCGGGCGGTATATCAGCTCAGGGAGAGGTCGGACAGCTATATAAATGCCAGGTTATGGCAGTTGGGCAAGCCGTCGTATCGCAACCTGACGGTAGAGGTGCGGCAGGGTATGTCGAGATGTTCCAAAGATTGAAGGAAAACCAAGATGATGGGACAAAGGGTTAGGTCGACGTTGACAGGCAGCAGATAAAGAAAGGTAGAACGGTACGAGGAGCCTGTTTCGTCATGGTCGAGGCTTACGCAAAGGGGCACAGTCACCAAGGCCCGCTACAGCGAGATGACCTGGCCAAGCCTGGGAGCTGATGTTAAGGGACTTGCCCCGTTTAGTACAGGTGTTGGGCTCTATATTTTGGGCTTTCGGTGGGTTATTGGGCAGGTTTCGCACAGTTCAGTAGGTAGTTGGGAGCGGATTGATGCACTGCTATCCTTCAAATTCTCGTAGAAATATCATGAAAGTTGCGAGAGTAGTCACTTTATAATCAACGACTTAATGTATATATTGATTCAATTGCGCAACTCTCTTGTTAAAGACTCTTGAATATGTCCATCAAATAATGGAGCCTGGGCGCTCATGACAGTTCTGCACATGAGACCAATCAGAATACATGACAAGCCAGTGAGTGGAGTCTCCCTTGCTGGTCGTGCCAAAGTGGATGTTGTTGCAATTTGCACCCACCTTCTAACAGTTGAACGCGAGGCAAAAATTCGAGCTTTGATATTCGTACCAATGATTAATGAGAATTCGTACTGCTAAACTGCCCAAAACACTATTATTTGACCAGCGCACATACAAGTGGCTCTCAAGGACGACCTTTCTTCTAATTGGTCAACATCTTTCAACGTTCTATCTCCCGTACAGACTCCAAACTTCACTCATAGCAGTTCGTGATACGAAGGGTAACAGAGCCAGCCACGGCTCCTCCAACTTATACCCTCTGCCAAAGCAAAATTTGGCATTGTATAGAGCTCGAACTCTGCCAATTTCACGATGCGGCGAACGAACCCCCGTCAGATTGGCTCCGTCTGCCAGCGATGTGCTTTTGCACCAGCACCAACAACCACGGTAACGCCAGCGTTGATCAGCCGCGCTCTTGTATCCCAGAATCGCCACATCAGATCTTCTGGCTTGAGAGCTCTTGGTGCAAGATTCGCCGCCACACAATCGACATATCCAAATCTCGACATCCCGACACCAGCCGCGAACACACCGGCAGAATTATTAGACCCGACGCAACTAGCCAAGATCGTGGAGGAGAGCAAGGAAAAGTTTCTGTCTACGGATGGAATCCCGGCCAAGCAATTGACGACGGCGGCTCTGCAGTCATGCCTCAATGCTGCTGAGGCCCTGCAGCCTCAGATCCGGAGAGCCGAAGCCCAGACGCGCGCATCCACGTCGAAGCTCATGGCATTGGGGTCTGAGAGAACTGGTGCTCGGCCGACAATGATGGACACAAAATTGGCGGAGAGCATCAGAAAGATCTCGTACTCGGCATACACCATCATCTCCCACCCTAACGTCGAGATAACGCCCAAGTTCCTCCGGCTTTACATCGTCATCCAGGCAACGCTGGGCCGTCCGGAATCCCTACCCGCCGTTCTCGAAATGTTTGCGACGAAGCGTAAGCCCACGGTCAAAAATGGAGTTGTCCAATACGTTGCGTCGAACCCAAATACTCCCACGAAAGCTGTTGAGGAGGGCGTTGCCGACATGGCTCTCCAGACCGCCGTGGACGCCAAGAACCTGGACGCTGCTCTGGGTATTGTCGAGGCATCGTTTGCTCTGCCGGCTTTTAAGCGCCAGAAGCTCATCAAGCACACCACCACTCCTGCCCTCGCGGTCGCGGCCCTCCCATTTGGTATTTACGGCCTAGCATCAGCATACGCCGCCTACTGGCAAAACACCATGGACATGGTGACAGCAACTGGCATCGGCGTCGCTGGCATCTCGGGATACTTTCTGGTCGTCGGCTCCATGGGCCTGATTGCTAAGCTGAGTCACAAAGACCAGATGAAGCGTGTTACGTGGGCGCCCGGTACGCCGCTGAGGATGCGATGGCTGAGGGAGGAGGAGCGTGCGGCCTTGGACAAGATTGCGTGCGCTTGGGGGTTCAGGGAGCCGTGGAGACATGGTGAGGAGACGGGGCCCGAGTGGGAGGGTTTGAAGGAGTACATGGGGTATAGACAGATGATTCTGGATCGTGTTGAGTTCATGGAGGGTATGAGCTAGATTCGTTCTTCTTATGCCAGTGTAGTATAGCCGTTGTGTATCAAAAGAGGTTCTGGGATGTTTAGGTCAAATATACTAAACAGTTGTGTACTTATTCAGTCTAATTCTCAACATGTCATTCTACCCTCTTTTCTGTTTTAATCTATTATCCGAGTCATCATCGTGTCAAGTCCTCAATCCTAGAACATTTCTTCGTCTCATACGTAACCCCATACGTCGTCTCACATGCAATTCCACCCGCACTACCACTCTGCATGGAATCCAGAACTAAGTCCTCACTTGACCCTCTCTCCGGAAGCAAGAAACTCCGAGCCATGCCCTCCTTTCTACGCGGTCCGGCGTACGGCTTCCACGTCCGGTCCTCGCCCGAGGTGTGGTCGGAGTGCAGGGTGAGGAAGACGGATGGAAAGAGGAGGGCGAGAGGGGTGCGGCACATGGGGAGACAGGCGCAGATTATGCCAATTTTTTGTTCTATTATTGTCTAGAGACTGCAGGTTATGTCGTCTGGTGTATGTTAGATGGGTGATGGGTGATTGATGTGACAGTTACTCTGAACACGGTCAGATGAATACTCTCCAACGGAAACTCCGAGCTCAACTTACAACCACCCCATTGCAAAAACCACCATTAGGCCTCTCTTGCGAGCAACAGGCGGCTTACTCGTCCAGATCGGCCACATAGGCAGCGCCAAGACCAAAGCATCCAGAGCAATAGAGAATCCAGCATTTGCATACTAGTTCTGCGTCAAGTTGATGCACTCTAGGTGAATGGACTTGTCCTAGGTACCTCTGATGGGAGAGCTCTGCCATATCGACGATGCGGTCGTCGCGACCATGTAGCAGGATGTGAGGGATGTGAGGGATATGAGAATGTAGAGAGTACAAGTGCCGTGTGTTTATCCTCCAGAGTCAGGTCCCGGATGTGTTGGCCAAAGCCGTATTCACGGGCTATCATCATAGTTATCTGGACAGTCAATGCACAAGCCTGAGGAGAAGTTAGTATATGTGACACTTGCCAGTGGCGAGAACTTACAAGAGATGTCAGTATCATCACATCATCCCACCCTATGCCTGATCTTCTCTCTACCCGGCTCCCTAATCTAATAACAGTGAATATCGGCGTGAGAGAAAAGAATACCATGCACGGCACACGTTTCTGATCTGCGTTGCTCAGCCTCGGTATTCTTCGCGGGTGGATAGAAAAAGGAACTGTTTGCTTGTTTCTTCTGCGAGAATGACGCGATTGGGAATGTTTCTTTCCTTTGTGTGTGTGTCTGTCTCACATGATTGAGGCTGAGAGGAGATATTTTGAGAACTCTCGAGAAGAAAAGGGAGTGTAAAGGTTTGCGTAGAGACATGTTGATGCGGTGATGGAGAGAGGATGTCATACAGAGAGAGCAAGCTATTGGTTCGTAACATACGTTTCCATCATTGTTCCAGTTTTATATAAATGCCAATTTTTCTTTATACAAATAATTCTCCCAGAAAGTATACAGATAAGAGCGGAAATACCACCGGCAGCTGTGTGTCGTGCAGAAAGAAACCTACAGTCCCGCTGATTTGCGGGGATATTCCCGGCCCCGGGGCTGCAACTACCGGCCGATTATTCGGGCATCGCCGGATGTAGACTTTGGAGAATGCTGAACAAGTTATGAATGAATGAATGAATAAGTGGTTCGTAAAAGCGCTAGTTCTAGACAGTTTACGATTGCCATGTAGACCGAGACAATGGACATCCACGACTTATTCTTGTCATCGTATGGGCTGTGTTCTTGTAGTGCTAGCAAGGACATTGGAATGCTGGTGGATATAGCTTCAAGCCTCGTCATGTCGTACGTATGTAAAGGAGTCAAACCCCCCGACAATGGAACCATTCATGACACTCACCTCACACCCATCACAATGAATCTCCTCATCGTCCTCTCCGTCCTCACCCAGGCATCCGCCCACATCTACCAGCACACGGAGTCTACCCAGCGCTCTTAACGTCGAGACCGTCACTCTCATCGGTCATTCACTGGGCGGCATTCTCGCAGCGCGATATGCTCTTCAGTATCCAGAGACAGTCGACGAGCTAGTCACGGTGGCTGCACTCGGCATGGAGGACTACGTACAAGACGGCGTTCCGTACACGAGCATTGACGAAACTTACAGAACAGAACTGGCGTCGACGTACGATTCTATCCGGGAGTATCAGCTGGAAACGTATTATCTCGGAAAACGGAGATACGCATACGACAGATAGGTGACTATGCTAGATGATATCTAGCACGGGTCCGAGAGGGAGAATTTCGCTAGGAACCAAGCTCAGGTTATCGACATGGTTCTCACGCAGTCTATCACGCACTACCTCCAAGCCATCACCCCTCGAACACTATTAATCGTCGGAGAAAAAGACAGCGCAGCAATAGGAAAGGAATGGTCATCTCTAGATACCACATCAAGACTCGGCCATGTTAGTTTCTTGGCTGAACAAGTCACATCGTTAATACCAAACAGCGAGACCATGACATTTATCAACACGGGACACTCACCGCATATATCGCATCCAAGGACCTTCTACAGAGTATTACTAAAGTGGCTCGACACGGAGCATGTCAGGAGTGGTTATCTGCAGCAGAATTGAGATCTACCCTACATCGGCCGGTGCTCACGGCCCCACTCTTCCGGCATCGGTTCCGGAGTTGATGATAATATCGGAGCCACAAAAGTGGCAGAGGTGTTTTAGATTCTCGGACCTATCACAGCTGCATCGTGTAGCTGGCAGGCAATGATGGATGAACAGCAAACACACGTTGCCCAGCCGACTTATTTTAACCTCTCTTCCCATCAAAGCACTTCTTCACCTCAGATTGAAACCTCATTCAACATTCACACTCACCAAACCCATCATGGCCCCCTCAAAGCGGACCACCCCCAAATCAATCATCGTATCCCGCCGCTTCCACCAAGCCACCATCTTCAACCACACCCTCACCCGCGGCCCCCCGCGAGTCTACCATCAATACTCCAGAGGCGGAACGACCGACTCTACGCTTCTCGAAGTGCCGACCCAAAATATCAAGACTCGTGATTTCCGGATTTTTATGATTGGCGACCTAGACGCTGTTGACTCACGCAAGGTTTCGACGCTCAAGAGACCCTGCTGGGGGAGCGCCTACCAGAACTCGTTTTTCCCCCAGAACGATGAGAGAACCAGGACACATCATGTTTTGCTTGTTGAGTCGGGTAGTCAGCCAGTCGAGCTCAAGATCGGCAACGGAGGAGATGCGCTACAGTACACTATCGGAGAAGCGTACGAGAAAACCCGCCCATTCGACGACACCGTCACGGAATTCAACCCACCCAGCAGAAGCGTCACCGAGATCAGAATCCGCTTCGACGCATCGGACCTCGGCCCGCAAGACACCACGATCCCCAAACCCCCAGAGATCTCAACCCTGAAACTCGGCACCTGTCCCCAGAGTCCCTTCTGGATGGACACGGCGCAGCTCGAGTTCTCCCAGCGAGGCCACTCGTGCAAGGCGAGCATAAACTTCCGCTTCGTCGAGCAGCGGCCTAAGGTCAAGGGAGCTTAGCAGGCTCCTACTGTGCAGCCTGTGTTGTTTGATATAGTCGATGTTGCGAGGGATGATGTCGAGGTGGAGGAGACGGACAAGGGAAAGGTGTTTACGTACGGATTTTGTATCAAGTTGCGGTATATGCGGCCTTTGTCGTTTGAAGAGGTCATGACTGGCGGTGCTGAGTCCTCTGAGCCTTGATTCAAGGGGTGCATTGTATGAATATTGTATTGGATTGGATTGGTGTTACTCAGCAGAGTTTGGTACTCGTGCTGATTCACTCAATTGGTGTACGGGTACTGCAGTTGGCCGTGTGACATGCGGCATCCTTCATGCTGTTATGAGCTCTGAAGGAGATGCAGCTATAGCCTGCAAGACTAGTAGAAAGAGCGAATAAGTAAGTTGAAAGTAAATAGGTATCTGATTTATCTAGATACCTGCCCAACTCGCCCAGCCATACAGGTTGATCTCGACATGGTCAACGAGACTATCATGGATATAATACTAGGACAACAATCTGAACTCCTGCTATGCATACCTCGCCAACGCCGTGCTTACAGTGACCTGTGCCACATCTTCAAACAACCACTTGTACATCGTCTGCCACCCTGACATCCCACCTAGTTCGTAACTCTTCTCACCCACAGCGTCGACGATTCAAAGTTACCCTCCCGTTCGAGACGCTTGTTAGCTCGGTAAAGCTTCAATCCTAAATCATGCTCCTTTCTTTGAATCTCGGCGAGTTCCTCCTTAAGGCCCTCGACCTTTTTCTTCTCAATCTCACGCTTCCGCAACACGTCCGTGCTCGCCATGAGGTTATCCGTCGGCATCAGCTCCGTCATCTGTCTGATGCTTCTGTTGATATTGATTCGCTGGTGAGCCAAGCCCTCGAGTTTTGCATTCAGATTGGCGACACGATCGTTGGCAGATTGAAGCTCTGGAGGGGCTGGTGGAAGTTCCTTGTCCGTCGTCGTCAGGACTGAGAGAGGGCGGTCGCCGCTCGTTCGGAGAGCACTCTTCTCTCCATCCACACCATCTGGGTTTGAGATCATGGCGGACTTGATCGAGATGACAATCGGCTCCCCGAAATCAGGTTTAGGGCTCTCGCTTCCAGGAATAGGCCTCCTACGGTCCATTACAGAAGAGAAGGGCGTCGGCGGAGTGGGCAACGGTGGCCGGTTTTCTTCTGCTGAATGGCGAGGCGATTCAGGGACTGTCGTGTTGCATGTCGTTACGCTGAAACGAGACGATGGCTGCACCCAACGATCTACAGGCGTGGAGAGACTTGTTGGCTCTGCGGTAGGAAGATTCGATGCCTTCGGGGTGATTGTTTGGTCGGACAAAGCTGAGTAGACTAAGCTAGTGAATGAGGCATGCGAGTCACGCGACGGGGTGTGTGTCGTAGGCGATGGCTTCCTCTTTATTGCCTTTTGTTGACCAGGCAAGGCGTCCGCACCAAGTAGTGAGGGGCTGTGGGCAGATCGCGTAGGCTGTGCAGGCGCAGGCGCATGAGGATGAAAGGGTGGTGAGGTGGCATAAGGAGGACTGGGGTAGGCATGAGGAGCTGTCGTATGGGAGATCTGAGACTCGGGCGTTTTGGGAATATCTTTAAGCTTTTGATTTGATCTTGAGGGCAAAAGACGTCTGACCGTCGCGGCGGCACCATTAGGTGTTTCAGGCGAGGCCCCGGTTCTGTGTCCAACTCGCTTGCTGCCCTTGCGGCCAATGTCGAGAGGTGCGACAGACGGGTCATCTCGAACGGGGTCAATTAAAGGGCTACGTCCGCTCGCTCCGCTCCATGGTGGTCGGCTCTCGACAGATTCTGGCTTTCCTCTGGCGAACTGGCGCATACGCTGGCCAAACGACGAAGGAGCGTTGCCCGTACGTTGAGCTTGAGGACCGGTGACAACGGCGGTGAATCCGTATTCAGGGCCTTTGGCTTGCTTTGGGTTGGCCTCCCAGGGATGTGCGACTGGTCGACCCTGTTGATCTCCAAGCCTGTCCTGGGATCTGTGTTCTCTCAGTGGGTTGGCATAACTAGTGTCGCTTGGCCTGTCGCGGCGCATGGTGGGAATGTGACTTTTGCGCTGATCATAGACCTGGGAGGGTGCTGGTCGTGCACCGCGGATCATGTCTTGTTGGGACATATCTGGTCCCTCATCGATTGGCGAGACATCTTCAGCATGTGGCCTACAGGTGAGACGTTTGATTAGTTTTGCGATATTTGTTTGAAAGCGGCTCATTCTTGGTGGTTAAGTAGGAGGAAGAGGATTGGAGTTTATAGATCAACAAATGTTGACGCGTGAGTGAGACTGGATACACTTGAAAACAAGACTGTCTACGAATGCCAACGTATACATAACCGTGTCCGCGGACAAAGAAAAAAAAAGTTGTGCCAAAACAAAGTGCAGCGTAAAGACCAACTTACCCATCACGATCAACATCAAGCTCGGGAGAACTTGGCGGGGAGATTTCGGTACTGGTTGGGCGACCGTACATGTCTCTGGAAGAGGCAGGAGCCTTTTGACGGGAAAGCGCAGAGGATTTACGTCGGTGATGACTAGAGGCGTTGTCGTAAACAGAAGAAGCCGGTCGCCAGGGGGCGTCGTCGTCCGGGTGAAGTCGTCGTGGGTTTCGGGGTGGAGGGTGATGATGAGAAAGAGTAGGAGCCTTGTCGTCAGAGTTTAGAGGAGGGGAGCTGCAAAGGTGGGAAGAGGAACAGCTGTCAGCCAGTGTCACTGCCAAAGAGGGAAAAAGGCAACATGTATGAGAGGAAGGACCTGAGAAGAGGAAGATGATGGATGTTGACCATTGGCATAGAGGAAGTCAACAAGAAGAGATGATGAAAAATGACAAAGACAACCGTCGGAGAGAGTAAATACGAAACGAACCCAACTTTGGGTTGTAGTAAAGACTCAATATGCCTGTTCACGCACTTGGTCGTCTAAGCCCAGTTGGGCCAGTGCCGTGAACAGATATGTAGGTGGGACTTCCAAACCTAGCCATCAACAACAAGCTTAGGATACAACACAGCTGAGCACAAGGCAGGGAGTGCCCTCATCAAGTTGTGCTTTGGTCGTGTCGAGTAGCAAAAGCTCGGTGCAATGTTGGAGCTAAGTAGTGCTGCGCCCACCTTTCTCATGAGTGGTTATCCAAGCGTCCTGGCTGTTGTGGGTGTCACCCATGGATTGCATCTGCTGCGCCAGCTTGAACGACGTCCGCTTTGGGCGGAATTGTGTGGTAGTATATTTGATTAGGACTGGTCACGCGAGTCGATGTATAAAAAAAATCCGTGGAAAAAAGGGCGAGACCATATAAAAGAGAGGAAAATAGATATAGTACTTACAGTTGACGTTGAGTAGAAATATCTGGCTGAGGAACCGTCTTACCACGACGAATTTCGTAACGTAGGGGAGTGTTGTGGATACCCAATCCGTTGAGACGGTTCTCAAAATTGGCCTGCCAGTAGTCCGTATTCTGGCCGTTGCTATCGTTGCTTTCTCTTCCGCCTGAGCTGGGCTCTCGTTGTTGAAGAGGCTGTGTTTGTGATCGAAGAAACGGTCGCTTCTTGAGCTGGGGTGGTGGCACCTGGGCTGATTTCAAGTTGTCCCACATTGCGGGCATCTTTTCTTCACCAGGCGTGCTCTCTCAGTGGACCAACACGTTTGTTTGGGGAACCAGGTGGATTTTCGTTTCCTGTTTGTCGCGGTTGAAGAATATCTCGTTCTTGGTCAGCTTCTTACTGCCCGCTGGTGTTTATTTTTGGAGATCGGGTAATTCGTCTCCTCCACAATCAGGTCAGGTTGACGAACAGGATCAGAGATCGGGGCTGATTCGCAGCAATAGCGTCTGGTAGGCAAGAGAACAGGGACTTGGCGAGTACATAGGTAAGTATGAAGGTAAGAGCGGTCGTGGAAGGAATTAAGGAAGAGGCTGTGATGGAAGGTAGGTATACACCTGGACGTTTCGAGGTTTCAATCGAGCCTTGGTCAAGAATCGGATGAACTAATGAGTAAGGAATAGAGCATTACCTTGTAAGTAGTAAACAAGAACAATGAGAAAAAAAGCAAAGGATAGGAATTGGCACGAGTCCAGCTCCAAGCCAGAAAGTCAAAAAAGAAAAAAACAAGAAACAGAAATCAGGGAGAATGAAAAAGTAAAAAAAAGAGAGGGAAACCGTCAAATGTCAATCAAGCTCCAAGAAGTTCCTCTTGGACAAGGGTAAAGCAGCTGGCGACGGTGTTAATTAAAGTCATCAACTTTCCAGGTCACAAGGCGTTGCAAGGTGTAACACCAGGCCGGAGGGAGTACATCACTTATTCACCCTCCTACTCCTCAGGTACTAAGGTGTACTACTGCTTCAGTTTGCTTGCAGGTTAATTTGAACAGCAAGTTCTAGTGCTTGCCTAGGACGAACCAGGGGGCATCACCATCGAACCGTCTGCTTTTTCTCCTCCTTGTCATGACATTTGCGTGGGGCTTGTGTCTAATTTTATGGCAAAAGCGCAGCCAACCATGTGAGCCCCAACGCTACGACTCCACGCGAACCCATGGAGATGAAATAACGGTTGATGTTTCTCCCAAGTCATGTTTCTGCCCGTAAACATTTCGGGCGGATCATGGGCGGTAAAGAGTCAGAGACGCCAAGCGCCGAGGCGGGAATGTGGCAGGCCATGCATGTCTAGCCACATTTGATGACTGGCTTGGAGACGCCGGTTTTCTAATGTCCTATTTATTCAAGCGCTATAATATCAAGGGAGCTTATTGTTTGTTGACTTTGGCGTCTACCAAACCAAATCATGCCGTCTCAGTTTGAATGTTCGACTGGACTCACATTGGATTGAATGGATGCCATTTCTCGCTCATTGCAATTCCTATCGACAGGGGTACTCGGAAATACGTAGTAGGACCTCCTCATCCGCCATTCGAACCAGCTCCATTTGACTCAACTGAAGCCACGAGTTTGAAAGCCATCTCCTTTCCATCTCGTCTGGGATGATCAAGTAGGTTGTCCCCCTGCATTGACATTGTCGAAAAGCACAGAGACATTGGCTGACTGATCAACCTAATTGCACATAAACAAGGTTTCTCGTTCGTTCTTGGTATTCGACTTATTCTGCAGGAACGGTTCTCTGTTCTTTCCTTCCTTCTTTTGTACCTGCCTCGGGTCCCGTCAACTGATCTGAGCTTTGTTGGGCCGTTTCAAATATGACAGGGGCTCAACCAAGATGAAACTTGGGGATGCAACTGTTGCACTTGCCTCGCTACTCATTGTACCCTGGTCAACCAACATTTCCCTCTCCCATGAGCTTCCACTACCAGGCAAACATTGACCTACTTACCCTCTAAAACATCAATGGCCTGCGGAAACATCCCTTAGTTGTCAACCCCGACGACTTTCTGCCTCCCCTTCTACTCCCTCCTAAGAGTCTTGAAATCATTCCTTGTCCTGTTCTGTCCTATCTTGACCAACAATTTCTACCTAAATTGTTGTCGCCTCAACTTATACTTCTCCCTCCACTTGCAGTCACCCTGACTGATACCCTAGCATCGGCCAATTCAACCCCTCGACTGTCGAGATGCCTTCTGACCCATGGCTCTTGTATATCCTGTTGCCACCGTTTACTCTGCAGTTTGATTGCGGAGACATCAAAGGATCCTCCGGTTTGAGCTTCTCTTATGACCGGCGCCTCGAAGCCCTTGGCGATGCATGTTCTTCGTTCCAACGCAACTGAGCCTGATCATTCCTCTCGGTTTCGTCCAAAATGGGTTTGTTTGCGAGGTTTCAGACACTGCTGATATTACAACTTCGAATAGATCAACTATTTGAAACCTCGGCGAAAGTCTAACTCAGCCGGCATTTACTGCCAATCTCGCAAGACGGTATCTGTTTGTTTGATCTGGGCCACTTCAAGCCCATACGACCACAACTCTCTCCGCTTCTCCTCGTCTTTAGCCTCGCGTCCCGTCTCCAGGTTATCTGTGCCGTTCAAGTACACCAGTTCACCCTTGGGAACGTCAACCTCAAAGCAAAGTCGTATCGCATCATCTGCGCTCTTCCATGTTGGGCGGAACATGCCATTGGGGTTCAATTTGATGGCAACGGGAGCCACAATTGGGAGTAACCACTTGATCATGACTTTGGTCAAAAGGAAGCCGCCTCTTCTGGTCAGGTCTGAACTCATGGCACCTGGATCGAGCCCAACAACCGAGATTTCAGATAGCTCAGGGTCCTTGGCTAGCCGTTGTGCAAGTTCGTGACTAGGCAGTGTAAGCTGATGAACCAGGCCAGGGAATACATGACTTACAGGAGCATGACGGCACACAATTTACTGGCTCCGTAACGTCGATATCCAGCCAACCATCCTCCACCCGACCCAGGCCTACTCCATTGGCCCTTAGCAAGCTCTTGGGCGCTCGGGAACAGGGTAGGATAATCTTTGTAGGGTTCTCCGTTTGCATTGTTCCGCTTGTCGTCAATGCTACGTAGTGTAAGTCACCGCCCAAGCTACTTGGCCTAGTTACTCACTCGTGTGACCAACTCCCAATGATCAAGATACGACCGTGCCTGTCCATGCTCTGGAGGAGCAGGAGAACTAGTAGTTGATTGGCAAGAAAGTTGACCTGCCAGGCCATATCGAAACCATCACCGCTCATGCACTGTCGGCGTCAGTAAAGGGGTCAACTCATACTGGTTACTGCTCACAATATCTTCATGGTCTTGATAAGCGGCGTTGAGAAACAGAACTTTGATACGAGGCAAGCCTCCAGAGGCAACCCTTCGGTTGATGTCTGTTGCCACTTTACGGATGTTGGCTATAGATCCAAGATCCAGGTCAACGATGGTGTGCTTGTGTGATGAGGTCGCTTTTGCCAGTGCTGCGTTGAGCTGTGAGGCAGTAGCAGCCTTGCGAACGGTGTAAACGGTCGTATACTTGCTGGCAATGTCAGGCTTATTGAGGATATCGTTGACGATGGCTGAGCCAAGGCCTCCGTTGGCGCCAGTCAAGACGATTGTTCCTTGAGAGGTGGACATTTTCAATTGAGTTTCTTATTCAATGAAGCAGAGAGATAAGTGATGTTGGCGAATGTTCTTCCTTTTCTTAAGACCTCATTCCGCACCTATACTCGACGTTTGCCGGAGTTAGGACTTTAGCATTCCCGAAGATGCGTGTCCCGTATTTGTTAAGAGATGACTGCGTAGGTGGCTGTAGGCGCCAACATGGATGGCTGAGGTAAGTCATTTTCCCCTCGACCGTACAAACATCAGACGGGAGATTGCGTAAAGCCGGTCAATAAGTTCCATGGTAATTGTAACGTTGAGGTGGTCAAATTGACCTTCAAAAATCTCCAAAGTCACTGGTCCCAAGTGTTTGATTTGTAATCGATACCACAGGTGATAGAAACTGAATACTTCATGTCTTGTGTAAGTGGCTGATTGCTCCTATTAATACAATGTTATTTCGGCCAACTATTTACTATGGCTATCACCGAACGCCCAGAGGAGATAAAACGGTTTCATGCATCTGAGATTTATGTATAGTTGAAACTTCTGCTAAAATATACGGCAACGAAACACCAACCCCCAACGATCTACACTCCGTCCATCACCTACTCTCCGTCCATCACCTCACCAACCACCATCTACTCTACAACAACCATCCACCTACTGGTACAACTCAACAGCATCGAAAATAAAGTTGGGGCTCAGGAAATCAGCACCGGAACTTCCGGAAATCACGTCAATGATAATTGTGTTTGCACCCTTCTTGAGCGTACCGGCAGGGATATCAGCGGTGTAGATCTCGCCTCTGCCACGGTACGCTCCACGAGTGACACCGCGGGAATCAACCTTGGTGGGCGCTTCGAATGCCTTTGTCCATCCGTTAACCTTGACCTGGGGACGGCCGCTCGCAAAGGCGAGAGTTGTGCCGATGCGGAGGCTAGAGGCGCCAGAGACGGCGGTGTCGAGGTTGAAGTTGATGGTTACCGGGTTGTTGACTGACTTGAATAGCGCCATGGGGAAGTCGGCCGTCTTGCTGGTGCCGACGGTGTAGGTCAGAGGTCCCCAGCTTGCCATGCGCTCGTCACTAGGGTGCATACGTAGCTGGTTCGCGGCGTTGCGGAACCCGGTAGGCGAGCCGTCCCAGTCACCAATCTGGAAGAGTGTGGTTCGCTGAGCGGTGACGATGTCGGAGGTGGCCTTGATGGAGGATGAGGCAGTCTGGCCGGCAGACACGGAGACGCTCTGAGAAGCAACCTTGAGCTCGCCCTGGTAGAGAACCATGGTGTACGTGCCGGGGACCATGAAGGGGGAAGTGTAGGCGCCGTTGGAGGCGGCGTAGACCCAGTACTGGTTGTTGACGTTGTACCAGTGAACAACGCTCTCGAAGTCGGACTGCACACCGGAGGCAGTGCCGCTGACTCTTCCGCGGGTGGAGTCGGCAGTGAAGCCAGAGATGGAGAGGTCGCTGAAGAAGGCGTAGTCAAAGTCCTTGGCCTTGGGGATACCGCTGCGTGAGAAGGACAGGGCATACGGACCGTGGAAACCTTGACGGTAATCCTCGGTCTGGGCATGGTTCGAGTTCATGTACCAGGTGAGAGCGCTGAAATCGCCATTGTTGTTGGTGTTGATGTCGCGGAAGAAGGGACCGCCGGACGACTTCTCATACGACCTCGAAGGGTGAGCGACCATACAGGCATGGACGTCTTTGGCTGTGTTCCGGAAGCAGTAGACGTCGTTGTCGATGAACCTCTGGGACGAGTAGAACTTGGACCGGGTCTGGCCATCGACGACAAAGACGTCGGAGCCCTCGACGGTGCTGGAGCTGCCGCCTGTGTTGGAGACATCGCCAAAGGGATACTCGTCGGGGAGCTTGGAGCGGTCGAGGCGGGTGATGTAGCGGAGTTCGCCAACCTTGGGCTCGGAGTTGGTGTTTGTGGCCATGTACACGACAGACTGACCGTTCTGAACAACGTAGTAGTGCGTCAAGTCAAAGTCACCGCTCTTGACGGTACAAGTGACCTTGACATATTTATCTAACCAAAATTAACACCTCTCTCATACGGATAAAAAGACGAGAGAGAAAACAAACTGTTGATAACATTGGAGGCCACGGTAGCAGACCCCAACCCAGAAGCGATATGGGAAGTCTGCGATTTGTACTGCAGCTCCTCACCACGAAACTTGATAGAGTTGATGGAGCAGTCACTCTTGCTGACAGAGATGAGGAAACCGTTGGAGTTTCCAGAGTCGACGATGAGATTGTTCCCAGAAGTTGTTACGCCAAAGGCTGCCAGAGCCGGGGTGGCGACGAGACCGAGATACTTGAAATTAACCATGATTATTAAAGCACAGCTTCAATAACAAAAAAAGAGAAAGAAAAAGAAAAAAAGAAGGTAATATAAGAAACGAAAGAATGAATAACACACAAAGAGAGAAAGAAATATATAAAGGCATGAAGCTATAATACAATATAAAAGAAATAACTACGGATAACTAAGCTGTAACTTACCCCTAGTTTTGGTAAAGTGATTGGAGGATAAATAAGCAAGGCAAAGATGAAACAAGAGTGGTCAAGTGACGGAAGGGAAATCCTTAATTCCAAAAAGAAAGTACGGGGTAAAGAGCTGAGAATCGGACTTTCCGGATTCGATGGTTTGTTAGATGTTTATTCGTTGAATAATGTTGTGTTTTGGTTGGCATTTTGCCGGTTCTTCCGCCTTGTGTAGTATTTTGTAAGTCAACAAGGCAGGCATGACACACTAAGACCTAATAACGATGCGAATATTATGTAAATATTATGACTTGAATTAAATGATTTAGGGCATCGATAAATAAAAGGGAAATGTTTCGAAAAAAGATCCTGTTCGGCGAGTTCTATCACCCCTAAGTTGATTATCTAGGAGTAACGTTTCCTTTTTCTACTCGACAAGGCCAGTCATTTGACAGACCAGAGAGGATAACCCTTGATGATTGTAAAACACCCTAATTTGAAATGGCTAAAGCGATTGAAATGCTGCATGCTACCTAAGCTGCTTTGGTGTACTAGAGTGTCCCGTGATACTGGGATCAGCCTGCCAAGTAGTTGTGAGAGTAACATACACATGCTGGACTGATAATCTGCTGCGTAAATTGTTCCCCAATCCCATATCAAATCTTTCCTGTTGATTTCAATGTCCTTTGCGGTTTTATTTACAATGTCGTTCCAAATAAACCCCATTGGATATTAAAGCCCAGCACCATAACGCCTCACAAGTAGTAATAGTAACAACCATGGTCCCATAGCCAACCATAACCTTGACTAGCCATCTCTGGCTCACCATGGCAGATAGCCCCTGAATAGAAAATGGCCGACGACCAGAAGAATAACACCAGTCACAGCCCTACCAGCGGTCACCGATGCAACTACAGCGACGGTCACCAACAATTGTTGGTGCCGCTTGTCTCACCACTGGCATCTGTGTTCCCCTTATTGCTGCTTTCATGCTCAGCCTGGATCATATCAACATGGCCCAGCAGGCACACATCTGGTATCCGCCGCCATGGCCGTAGCGGTGAGTTATCCGGACTGAGAGAGAGTGAAGCTGTATGTGAGTAGACGCAATGTGACGGAGAGGCTGCTTCGAAAACAAAACAATTCACGTGAACCTGACGTCTTTCTATTCATTCTCTCGGGATCCTTGGGAGAAATATTATACGCATTAACAAGAATCATGACTGACTTCCCTATATAAGGTAAAGTTTCAACCCAGAGATATATCCTAAGAGCCTTACTACCTTTCATACCACATCTCAAAGCAATTGCACGATGGAACTTGAGAACATAGTAGGAATTCTCATGCAGCTAAAACACCAAGTTCACCTGATTTATATATATATAAAAAAAAAGCTTGATTTGTCAATGAAACAAGACCATAAGACCATAGCTGTAGTATCTCTGTCACCATGTCACGTCGGTAGGTGGGAGTCAAATAGCAAGACTCTTCCAAGCATCTTCCTACAACACCATGACCACACTCCCAACCAAATCACAGACACCTCCAATCAACAACCCTAAAACCCCATCAAACCCCAACCGCCGTTCTCATCTTCTGCTCTCTAACCATCCTCTTGCTAACCCTCCCCGACCAGATCTTGCACACCACCCCACCCACAGCGACCAGCACAATGCAGCTGATAGAGACGGCCACAAACACCACAGTCTGGACGCGGTCGCTCGGTCGGGGGGATGACGTTGCTGTAACGGCGTATGGGACGCCTGCGTCCATGAAGCTGATATTGCTGGGGGCGTGGGGCGTAAGTCGGTGGGCGTTGAGGATGGGTGGGAGGGGGAGGCGAACTTACTTTGTTGCGGACATGGTGAAAGTGAAAGTGAAAGTGAAAGGGAAAGTGAATTAATTGCGTAGATGCAAGGTGCCGATATACTGCGGTGATATCTATGATGATGTGTTGGTGCGATCTGCTGAGTGTCATCTCTTCAACATGAGGATATCTCGACATT
>JABFEV010000042.1:0-49757 GCA_013618395.1 Fusarium domesticum | reverse complement strand
ACCCCCCCCCCCCAAACTCGGCCGTCGCCGCCGCTCACCGACCGATTCCTACCACCAACAACACCATGAACCCAGGACTGATGATGGGATTTCCTCTCTTCTCCCCTTTGCTACCTCATCCTTGTTTCATCTTCTCTTATTCTAATTCCACCGAAAATCCGGGGTAGTATGCGGGGAAGTTGAAATTCAGACAAATACCGCTTCATCTCCCCAGTTTCTGTTTTTGATTTTCTTGAACTCATCAACCACATCCTTTTCCCCTTTTTTCATCTTTTGTTCAGATTTTTATTCATCTTTGGTTATCATGGCAAGTCTCGGACATCAGGATAAGCCTATTGAAACGATTCCTCATGACGTTGAGAAGCAGGACTCTACTCATCAGGAGTACTCTGCAGAGGTTCTGGACAAGGCACCTGCTAATGCGGATTATTCCGGTGCCACTAAGAAAACGGACCCTGCAGAGATCAAGCTGGTTAACAAACTCGATCTTTGGATAATGGTATGTTGTCTGTCTTGTCTTGTCTTGTCTTGATGATATCTGCTAACTTGACATAGCCTACGTTGTGGTTAATGTACTGGCTCAACTACCTCGATCGAAATGCCATCACTCTCGCCCGTCTTGAAGGTCTGGAAGAGGACCTCAACCTAAAAGGAACAGAGTACCAAACCGCAGTCTCCATTCTATTCGTGGGATATACTCTCGGTCAGATCCCCAGCAACATGATCATCACCCGCGTCAAGCCCTCGTGGTACATGGGCGGCTTCATGATGCTCTGGGCCGTCACCAGTGGTCTCACCGCCGTCGTTAAGGACTACACCGGCCTCATCCTCGTGCGCTTCTTTCTTGGTGTCGTCGAGGCCCCCTACTACCCCGGTGCGCTCTACATGCTGTCGACTTTCTACACCCGCAAGGAACTCGCAACGCGCATTAGCATTCTCTACTCTGGCAACATTCTCGCGTCTGCTTTTGCGGGGCTCATCGCCGCGGGCGTTTTCAAGATGGATGGCGTTTCTGGTCTGAGTGGTTGGAAATGGCTGTTTATTCTTCAGGCTATTGTCACCTTTGTCCTCGCCCTTGCGGCCTGCTACACTCTTCCGGATGAGCCCCTGACTACGAGATGGCTCAGCCCCGAGGAGCGACAGCTCGCCCACGACCGTATTGCTCGTGACACAGTCGGCCAGAAGTTCAACGGCAGCCCCTGGGGTGGTCTTCGCGAGGCCCTCGCTGACCCCAAGGTCTGGCTCTTCATCTTTCTCCAGCATATGCATCTCGCGACCAACGGATTCAAGAACTTTGTAAGTAATACTAGATTCCATAGCTGCACGATATACTAACGATCGATAGTTCCCCAGTATCGTTAAGACGCTCGGCTTTAATACCACTATTACACTGGTCCTGACCTGCCCCCCTTACCTGATCGCCGGCATCATCTCTATTCTCTGGGCGCGGTCGTCTGGTCACTTTAACGAGAGCACCTGGCATATCACCGTGGCCAAGATCGTCGCCATTTTTGGTTTCGTCCTCGGCTGCGCTACGCTCAACACTGGAGCGCGGTACTTTGCCATGTGTGTCTTTACCATTGGCACGTATGCCGTCAACTCCATCATCCTCGCCTGGGTCGGTAATACCTGCGGACAGACGAAGGAGAAGAAGGCTTCGGCTCTCGCCGTTGTCAACGTCAGCGCTACCATCAGCTTCATCTGGACTCCTGTAAGTTGACCCTTTGAGACTTGGTGCTGAAATCACTCCCTAACAAAGACATAGTATATCTGGCCCGCGTGGAATGCTCCTCGCTATGTTATCCCACTGGCCAGCAGTGCAGGTTTTGCTTTCGCCGCCATTGTTGGTGCCTGGGTCATGAAGTGGATGTTGGTGAGAGCGAACAGGAAGATTAGACAGAGTGATTCTGAGGCTGCTCTATTCTACGCATATTAGTTACGGTATGCCAGCGTTTACCTATCTGATGGGATGATGAAGACTCAGGACTCGGAGATGGAGGTACTATTTTAGCTAGGATTCTTAGGTATTATCCAGTATGAATTACATGGAATGAATCATGACATTGTCCTTCTCACCTTGCCATTCATTCCCTTCTCACCTTGTCATTCCCTTCTCACTTTGCCATTCCCTTCTCCCCCTCAGCACCACCACAACCGACGAGTCAGTATAATCTCTTAGCTTCTCGACCAACGGCAAACCACCAGCCATTAGCTTTTCTCACTACGTTATGATCCTTGTCTACACTCCCCTAGTTCTCTCTAGCTGGCCCACCATCCCCCCATGGGGGTCATATTCCCAAGCGGGGTTTTCCTACGGTCTCAACCTCCGAAGTCCAACACCGACACGGCCTCCATCGCCGCCTTGACTTTTTGTACCTGGCAACCCAAAACAAAAGTCATGTCTCCAAGCGCTTGTGATAGATGTCATCGGCGGAAAGTCCGCTGCGATAAACAACGGCCCCAATGCTCGCTGTGTAAGAGGGCCGATGTGGAATGCCACTACGCCATCAGCGAACATCAGATCCGCAGAAGAAATACGCAGAAACTGGAGAAGAGAATTCGTGAGCTTCAGGCGACTAATGAGACCTTGTCGGCTCAGCTCAGAAACTCGGAATCTGCGCCGTCTAGGGATGAGGATGATGATGATGGTGGTGAAGGGCCGACTGCTAGTTATGCAACGCCTACAGCACCGCAGCATCAGGTTTCGAGTCCCGGGGGAGAAGACGAGGTTGCAGAGGAAGTCATTCAGATGAGTCTCATTGCAGGCGGTGGTCATCATTTCGTTGGATCTACAAGCGGCCTTCTCCTCGCCAACTTGCTCCAGTCCCGTCCGCAGCCATCATCCTCAATACTAGGCGCCGCAGGATGGAAACCCAACGCAGTATCCGGTCGTCACTCTCCCAATGGCGTCTCTGACCTCCCTCCCAAAAGCCTCGCCTCGGAACTCATACGCGCCTACTGTAGCCACGACCATCTCTGCTACCCTTTCCTCTCCACAAAGTCTCTCTATCGTTCACTCGACGCCGTCTACGAGGCAGACACGCGGGACAGGGCCGATCCCGTGGACGCGTTTTTTGTAGACATGACACTGGCTATAGGGACCGCCCAGGTTCACAAGTTCAATTGGAACGGTGTCTACGACGCTGAGACGCACTACAACCGCGCCATGACGAGACTCGCAGACGTACTCGCCCGAGACGGCATCGAGAGGCTACAGGCTTTGCTTCTGATATGCCAGTACCGCATGGGTACAACGTCGAGTAATACAACCACAAGTGTCTGGCATCTTATCGGAGTTGCTGCCCGGACGTGTTTCGAGATGGGTCTTCATCGAGCCTCGACGTATACGCTCTCACAAACGAGCAGTGACAATGTAACGAGCAGTAAAGAGAGACGGGAAGAAATGGAGACTAAACGACGATGTTTCTGGAGTCTCGTCTCTCTAGATCGTGTGACTAGCCTTGCTCTCGGTCGGCCACTAGCTATACAACTCGAAGACATCGACGTCGATCTCCCCCCCTGTTCAAACACCGACACTCTCCCCCAGGACTCCAGCAACCCCTTAGCATCCGCCCCCTACGGAACACCTCAGTACCGTGCCGCCACGTCTGTATTCGTCCACATCGTTCGCTACCGTCTTATATGCGGCAAGATCATCAACGCCCTCCACAGGAGCTCCAAGCACACCGGTCTGCCAGCCTCGAGTTACCAGGACGCAAGGGCCGCGCTCGCGAAAGAGCTGCAGGACTGGCATGCTGAGACGGCGAATCTACCGCTTGTTAAGAACGACACGGCTGCTGCTTCACCGGCAAGTGGTTCTAGTTTTCGGTCTGAGGAATGGTATCGTCTGTTGTACCACAACGGCATCTTGATGCTATTCCGACCTTCACCCTGTCTCTGCGACGCTTCACAGAATAGCACTGCGCTACAGCACGTGTTCGAATCGTCTCGAGAAGCCATCACTCTATACGCCAGCCTCCACCGCTCACGAAAGCTCAACTACTCGTGGATAACAATGCACACCGTCTTCCTCGCCGGCCTCTCCTATATCTTTGCTCTGAGGAATCACTTCCAGGCACTCCAGATCCAGGAGCCCGCTCGTGCTCAGCTTCACGCTACACCGACTATCAAACAAGTCGTCGGCGACACACGGGCATGTTCAAAAGTCTTAGTCGCCGTGTCAGAAAGATGGGATCTCGCGAGGAACTGCTCCGACTTGTTCGATAGACTGAGCGACGCTGTCGTATCTGACATTATCGAAGCACAGCAGACTCCCTCAACGACACTTCCTGCTCTTACGCCTCAGACTGTGAGCAGCAACTCTATGCAGCCGGATCACGTATCGTTCACAGACGGTCTGTACGCTGCTGCGCCGTTCCCAAACATGACGGTGGACAGTACGTTTCGAGACTGTTTTGGAGATTTGCAGAATCTGGGGCTTGATGAGTTTCACAACGATGCGATATCTCAGTTATCTCAGGAGT
Source organism: Fusarium domesticum (assembly GCA_013618395.1). Classification (NCBI taxonomy): domain Eukaryota; kingdom Fungi; phylum Ascomycota; class Sordariomycetes; order Hypocreales; family Nectriaceae; genus Fusarium; species Fusarium domesticum. The sequence continues at coordinate 45,273 of JABFEV010000042.1, read as the reverse complement.
GGTTTTTCGGACTTGGTGATGATGCTAGTAGATACTACTAAAAACGATTCTCGCCATATATTACATTCTTCAGATCCGCCCTCTTTCTAGAAAAACCCTTGGTATATCCACGTATCTGCTTCTCAAATACTCACCAATACCCTTCCCTAGACCATCGATTCTATCCGATGATGCGATACCGCCGTTCAAGTGATCCAATATCCGGCTATCACACTGTTAGTAACCATCATCCACGGATCAACCATCAAGGACTTACAAATGCACAGCATTAATTCCCGGAAACTCAACTCTCTCAACTCTCCTATTCGTATCGCCCTTGAACCAGTCATCTCCAAACAACTGCTTGATTCTCACAATGCTCAACAAGTTCCTCAACCAAGGATACTCATCATCGTGCCGCACGAAGAATCCCACATTGGAGTTATCCCCCTTGTCGCCAGATCGAGCATGTACAATACTGCCCAGGGGCGCAAACTCGGTTGGTCCGAAAGTGAGCATGTCAACAGGGCCGTATGTATCCGCCGAGGGCCGCACGATAGGATACGTAGCTGTCTTGGTAGGAGGACTTACACGCAGAACATCACCTGTGCTCATCTCAACCCGGTGGTCAATGGCAGACACAGGCATGAGCGCAGGGAACATCTCCATGAAAGGCTTGGGAACCATGGTCCTAAAGTCCAGGTTCATGTGATAGCCAGGATAGCTCTGCATTCTGAGAGCATAGATGGGGACTTTGAACTTTGCAGCATCAATGTCCTCTTTCCGCCTCGCCTGCGCAAATACTCTCAGCGACACCGTCCCCGCGGCCTGAGACGCAGGGTTATCAGTCGGTGTGCCGTAGACCTCGATGCTAAAACGGCTAAAGTTGCTGTCTTTGAAAATGTGTGCCAGCTGGGCCCTCATCATAGCTGCCTTTTCAGCAACATCGAGACCGTTGATGTAGAAGGTTGCCTCGGCTTGAAAACCGCCCTTGGCGGCGATCATGACCTTTGTCGTCAGAGGAGGAGGATAGCCCTTTACGCCGTAGACGCAGACACGGTTAGGGCCCTGCTCCTCAACTTTCACGTTGGAGAGATCTCCCACAACGTCCGGGTTGAGGTAGAGATGCCCCTGAAGCTCGTACAGCAACTGCGTCGTGACAGTCTCTTTCGTCACGCGTCCTCCGCCCTCTGTCGTTCGTGAGATAGTACACCATCCGCGAGAGTCGATCTCGGCGATGGGGAAAGCTATGTCGACGAGTTCGGAGAGGAAGTCTTTGAAGCCGGAGAAGTTGGCGCCGACGACGTAGGGTCCGCACTCGATGAGATGGGCGGCGAGGAGAGACCCCGCGAGCTCCTCGTACTGGTCCTCCTGCCAGCCGTGGTACCAAGCTGCGGCGCCCATGACGGGCGAGGCATCAGTGCAACGGCCGCAGAGGACAATACGGGCTCCTGAGCGGAGAGCTTCGACGATGCCCCAGCAGCCGATGTAAGCTGTTGCGCAGCAGGGTGTGAAGCCCCATGTATCAAGGGTCTGCTCCGGGTGATCGAGATGCGTGACAGAAATTCCTCTCCTCTTATTCTCGTCCATGACAACATCAGAGACGTCATCACCCAGAACAGCAGCAACAACACAATCCCCGTACCCCTTCCTCTCGCAGAGGGCCTTGACTTTTTCATACAGCGCTCGAGTATTCAGAGCACCCGCATTCGTCACGACGCGGATATCCCTCTCCATGATATCGTCAAGACACTCCTCGAGTTGTTCGAAGAAGCCATTCTCGTAGCCCAGAGTCGGGTCAACCTCCTGCTTTGTGATGGCGTTCCACGCAATGTTCATTTCGGAGAGCCAGTCGCCCGTAATGACATTTACGTTGCCGGAGCGCACCATGCGGGCCATGGCGTGGGGATGGTCGCCCGTGGCGCCTGAGACGTTGCCTATACGGATGGGAGGTCTGTCGAGCATGATGGGTGATATGTGTTTGTGGAGGAAGTGAGGGTCGGTCATGAGGGGAGGAGGGAAAATAGGTTCAAGTAAGTACTGCTTCAAGTGTCAATTCCGGGTATGCATAGTCTGCCGATCAGGGTTTATGAGAGATCCCGGCTATTGACTCCTCGGTTCTCCGTCGGGCTCATCATACAATCATGATGGGGTGTTGCCATGATGGGTCGTTCGGTCACGGCGCCGAGCATGTTGACCGTCGAGTGAGCTGGGATCGGTGTCGGCGACCGAGTCCGTCAACACCGGCTTGTAACTCGGGGGTAGTTTGATATTGTAAAGATGATTATTCTAGGATTCGAGTCTAGCCTAAAACTTACCAATACTAGCTTGATGTTATACACCTGCTAGTCATTATGTATTATTGTATATTCCGACCAATTCAACTACCCATCCCAATGCCATCATAATATCATGACAGTTCCGACTTACCCTACGTTCCAAACATCGACCGCAACAACAACTGAATGCAAGGACATTCTATCCTCCTCGTGACAGAATCTATCCTCCTTAGTCATCTTGCGTCAATGCCAAGCTTCAAGCCAAGTTTCGTTGGTTGCTAGGGTCTTTGATATTCACCTCAGCCGAGGGTCTCCGTCGGCCGTGTCGGGGATATTCAAGGCTTTGCTCGCAGCATGTATGCGATACAATCGAAGCCCATCACAAAGAATCATCATTCATGGGATGTATCATGTCTTTACATATGCATTTCTTTCAAGACTGCTATTCAACAAAGTCGTGTTACACGTACATTCTCCCTTCTCATCCTCATGCCTACTGCCTTGGCTTTCTTGCCTCTCTCCCATAATACTCTCAAGGAAACGCTCTCAGAAAAAAACGCCCAAATCTGCCAGAACCCTTTCCCAGTGGGTCGTCCTAGGTCTAGTATTTTTTCGATCGAGACCTTTTACGTCTCTCGGTTTCCTTCCCCTTCGGACCCAGCGATGGGTCAAGGAAGACAAACATTCAGGGTGCGTGATGCAACGGTTTTTTGGGATATCAAAGTTGGGCTGGTTTACAGGGTCTCGAGCTTGTCGAGGATGGCCTTCGTGAACTGGTGGGTGGTGGAGGTACCGCCCATATCGGGGGTGCGGACCTTACTGTGGAGGAATTAGCATATTGATCAGTGGTTTCCGTGTAGGAGAGGAAGACTTACCCCTCAGCAATAACGGCGTAGGTGGCCTTGGAGATGCGGTTGGCATGCTCATCGAGGCCGAGGTGGCGGAGCAGCATGCTGCCGGACAGGAGCATGGCAGTAGGGTTGGCCTGGTCCTTGCCCTTGATGTCGAGACCGACGTGACGGCAACCGGGTTCAAAGACGGCGACCTCGCGACCCATGCTGCAGCCGGGCACGATACCAGGGCCACCGACAAGGGCGGCACCGATGTTGGACAGGATACCACCGTAAAGGTTGGGCATGACCATAACATCAAACTGCTGAGGGCGAGAGACAGCCTGCATGGAGGCGTTGTCGACAATCATGTCGCTGACCTCGAGAGTAGGGAAGTCCTTGGCGACCTGGTGGAAGGTGCTGCGGAACAGACCATCGGCGAGCTTCATGATGTTGGCCTTGTGGATGCAGGTGACCTTCTTGCGACCGTTGGCGAGGGCGAAAGAGAAGGCGAACTTGGCGATGCGCTCAGACTTGGCGCGGGTGATGATCTTGAGGGACTCGACAACACCGTCGACGCTCTGGTGCTCGAGGCCAGAGTACTCACCCTCGGTGTTCTCTCGGATGATGCACAGGTCGACGTCCTTGTGGCGGGTCTCATAGCCGGGAATGTTCTTGATGAGGGAGATGGAGGCGTAGATGTCGAGCTCCTGTCGCATGGCGACGTTGAAGCTCTGGTGGCCGGATCGGCTGATGGGGGTGTGAAGGATACCCTTGAGACCGAGCTTGTTGCGCTTGAGCGAGGTGACGGACTCACGGAAGGCCTCCTCGGTTCGGCCGGAACCCTCGAGACCAGAGACCTCGATCTGCTCCCACTCGACGGGGACGTTGTCGGCCTTGAAGACAGTCTTGACCGACTCGGCGACCTCGGTACCGATACCGTCACCGGGGATGAGGGTGACGGTGTACTTGCCGCCGAACTTGGAGGGCTTGAAGATGTCGGACTGGATGGTCGCAAAAGATCGGGCAAGCTGAGGCTGTTGCTGGGCGACGCCGCGCAGCAGCTGTGAGAGAATTGTGTTAGCGATGCTGCAATTGTTTGTGTAGCTTGAGAATACGAGGGTTATCGTCATGCTGTGCGATCTCATCATGCTGCTGCTATTCCAACCCTCCTCTTTTTTTTAATCCCAACAATGCTCGCATTGGCCACCACATGCATGTTCATGACCGACAGCAACACAACGCAGACAAACAAGCTATCATCTCCAAAGCCAGACATGACTCTCCCAATGGCACAAGATCGTAAAGCTGACGTCAATTCCCCCCCTTCGCAAAAATGAAAGTAAAAAAAAAAAGAACATACCTGAGCCGATCGAAGAGATCCTCGCGACAACATAATGACAAATAGAGGGGAGGATATGGATTAGAGGAGAGCTTTCCTTAGGGACTGAGAAGGAAGAAGAAGTGAGCTTCGCCTTTAGCAACACAACAAAGAAGGGCGGGGAGAAGGGATTGGAGAGAGAGAGAGTTAGAGAGATTGGAGGAATGGAAGGAGGAAAGGAAGAAAGAGAAAGGCCCGAGCCAAAAAAGAATAGAAAGGCAAATCGCGCATGGCCCGGCCACCCAGTTCAAGGTTCCCATCACCCATACCTACTACCACCACCTAACTCTACTGTTCTACTGCTCCCAGGCATCTCTACCCATAGTGGTCGCATAGGCCGAAGCTTCCCCCCCTAGCCCAATAACCGAAAACAGCTTTTTTCTCATTCTTTTCGGGCCATGGCTCGGAAAAGGAGCGGAGAGCGACCTCTTGTTCCGAGCTTTCCATTTGCCTCTAAGCCTGTTGGAGTATTTTGCGGGGGAGCTTCCATCAGCTTTAACTGGGTGGCTCGGCCAAACCGCATGGCGTTTACCCTATTATAGTTTAGCGTTTTTGAGGCTCTGGGTTCTCTTATCGATTACTGTTTTCAATCTCCCACGACGTCACTTGTTGTTTTTTTATCAACGGGCAAGAACAACATCATGGACAGATACTTATCTAAGATGTTGGGGAGACGAACCACTCACTCACCACCCACGTCTTTCAACCGCCAGCTTTGATATCAAAAAGATATATTTCCATCATCTTACACACAAACATGTCAATTCACAACCATGGTCTAAGCTCTGTGGATCATGACTTCCAAAGTCTCCACCGCTGCAACATAAATCCACTATCAACACAAGCATGTCGTCTTGGTGTTGGCTAACCATCAGGTAACAGGACCCACGATTCAAATACAAAACATTGTCTATTTCCCATTTCATATCGAGAATAGCTACACACAACTCTTTTCTGTTAGCTAGTAAAAGAAGAGCTGCACCTGTGTCGGCCTAATCCTCTGACCAGGCCACCGATCAGCAAGCAAACACTCGTGGTCTTCATATCTCATCAAACCATTCCACTCCAAACTCCGAGGTCCATCTATCATTGCTCAGTTTTATACTGGAGAACTTCATCTCATGAGGGGTCCATAGACAAGCAATGTCTAATCATGCCTCCTCGTCTTCATCCAGAGGCTCCACCCTGACCAGAATCTCTTCAAGTAGCCCTTCAAGGAAACTGCCAACTTCTCGACCCATTCCTACGGGCTCTGCCTTGTCGTAGTGGTCAATCTCCTTGCAGACATGGGCTAACTTATACACAAGCTTCCGGAGCTTCTCGTGCGCGGCCTCCGCCCGTTGTTGTCCAGGCGTCACCTGAGCTGCATGCTGTCCTGGTTTGTGTACCTGCTGAAGATGGATCTGCCGTCTCTTGAGCGCCTCTTCCAACGCCGGGAAGATTACATCATTGAGCGCGTCGAGCTCTCCGTTAGGATTTGTAGGTGCTGGTGATGGAAACGAGGAGGGATCTGCTGGGTTCGGTGATTGTGTCTTTGAAGGAAGAGGTCGAGGACCCTGTGCCTGGCCAGTCGCCGATACGGGTGTGTGAATTCGCGGTGAGGCCACTTGTTGTGATGAAGGCACCCTCTGCTGAGGGCCCTGGTTTCCTCTATAGGGTGGGATCTCAGGCAAGCCGACCTGCGCTACTCGAGAGCTTGATGGCCGAGACTGGTTCTGGTGTGCAGGGGGCGCTGGTGGTACTGGCCATTGCGTGGCAGATGGCCGGGGTGTCGCCTCTTCGCGAAAATTGGAAGCTATGTTTAAGTCTAGCATACCTATGTCACGTTGTAGTTGATTCTGTAGCTCACGATGATAATCCGTTGACTGATCGGTTGGTACCGGCGGCATCGGTCTGGGAGCACGCGGTGTCTCGGGGCCTTCTCTTACTAGGGACTTCATCGGGCTCTGTGGCAGTGGTACCTTTGTAGGCGATGGTAAACCCTGGTGCTGAAGATGTTGTGGTTGGAGTGGTGGCTGCATCGAGACAGGCATTCTTTGGGGACTGCTTTGTCTTGCAGTGCATGCATTTGCAGCCTTGACAGTTTCGCCTGGTTGCAATGCGAAATCTCGAGCCTTGACGGGACTTCCTTCACGTCGTCTTTCGGCATAGTCATCCTCCTCAGCCTCCAGAGGGCGCGATGCGCGGGCATTTGTTGCGCTCTCATCCAGGGCGTTTAGGCCTGGTCGATTCACGATGCCTCCTCGGTCTCCAACAAGTCTGACAGTGCCAAAGTCCCACATGTCCTCGTCCACCCGTTCCCGTTCGATATGCTGTCTGCTGTTACTGGTGTCCCACGTCTCTTCGTCATCACCCTTGTGAGTAGCCGCCCAGCGTGCATGTCTCTCAATAAGTTCCGTCAGGTAAGTCGTGCGCTTTGCCCGTCTGATAAACGGATGTCGTAGCAGATCTTTAGATGTCGGTCGGTCCTTGGGGTCTCGTTGAAGACAAAGCTCGATAAAGTCTTTGAAAGCTTTGGTGAAATTTCCGTCAAGTCGAGGCGGTGCATTCTTGGGAATGAGAAACAGGACTTTCATGGGGTGAATATCAGCATATGGAGGCTCTCCGTTGGCCAACTCCAGAGCAGTGATGCCTAGGGACCAGATGTCGGCCTTGTGATCATAACCGGATTGCTTGATGACCTCTGGAGCCATCCAGAAAGGGGTTCCGACAAATGTGTTTTTCTTGGTCATGGTAGCAGATAGCTGGCCTGAGACGCCAAAGTCGGCAAGTTTGACCTGTCCGTTGCTGCTAAGCAAGACGTTGGCGGCTAGAAAGGAGCTAGTCAGCCATGTCACAGAGAACTCTCGAGGACCGCTCACCTTTGACATCCCTGTGTAGCTTCTTGTCCGAATGAAGATAATCCAAGCCCAGCAAGAGCTCACGCACAATGATGGCAATGTAATCCTCTCCAATGAGCCCAGGCTTCATCAAGTCGGCACAGCTTCCACCAGAGCAAAACTCCATGACGATCCATAGCTCGGCGCCTTTGGCATAGGATCCGTAGTATTTGGTAACGTATGGGGATTGTAGCTCTGAAAGAATGGCGATTTCCTGGATGATGTCTTCAACTTCGTCTTCGGCGCTTTCGATGTCAATAACTTTGATAGCCACAGCCTGACCAGTTCGTTTGTCGACACTATAGACGGTTGATCAGCATGATGGGCCATCCGCAGAAGACGACGAGTTGTATTGCGTACCCTTTGTAGACTTTGCCAAAACTGCCACCACCTGGTAATGGTCAGCACAACATCCCCTTTGTCTCCAAATAGCATGGACTGCTCAACCCGAGGGGTCTGGTCCCAACTAACCAATGCAGTATTCCTTCGAGTACAAAAGCTCCGGGTCAAGCGCCTCGTTGGACTCGTCAGGTTCGCGATCGCGATCCGCCATGTTGGCAATGTGAAATGTGACACAGTTCGTCGTTATTCTCGTTGGGCTGTGGTGTATGGAAGATATCGACTGGGGGTAAGCTTGTTGGGCGGTAGCAGTATCGATAGAGGTCCTACGCAGCTTCTGTTGCAGCGAGTTGATCGTTTCGCCTGCACTATATGCCGGATCCTTTTACTCTGATGATATAGGCGAGAGCCGTTGTCGATACCTTTCCGTCGAATCTAGCTGAGCCCGAATGGCTGTCGTGGGTACTTTTGGCGGTGTCGGTTCCTGAACCCCACCAGAGAGAGGCGTCCGTTCTTCGACTTGTCTCGGCCAAGCTGTAGGTTTGTTTATCCTCCGTTACGATTGGTCCCAGTTGTCTTTTTTTACTCAGTCTGTGTAAAGAGACAGAGGAAATGAAAAGAAAAAGGGGGGAAATATTGTTTCATAAAAAGGTGACGATTGTGATGAATCTGGTACAAGTTTGTTTAGGTCTCGAGAAAACAAACCAATCCCAATCTCAACTCCAAGGGAAAGACAACATGCAACTACCAAGTACCAAGCTAACCTCATTCCCCTGTGAGAAAAAAAAAAAAGAGCGAGTGTGAGACTTGCATGCGTTGCTGTTGTTTACAGGCGCGCTTTACCTCCCCCGCCATGTGGAGTTGTTGAGGAGCAACCAGCAAAGTGCCGTATTACTACTGTGGTACAGGTGTCGAAAGTAGGGTGCCAGGGCCAGGCTCGAACTTTTCAGTGGCTGTCGGAGGATCTCTGAGCGGCTGTTAGCGCCCCCCACCTCATCATCAGTTCCAAATTACAGCGCTGCCTGCCCTACTGTTGATCACTAGATGCGCTATGAAACTAGATGGTCGAGTCTATTTGATTGGCCACCGTTCGAGCATTCGTTCCCTTTGAGAAATTGGTGAAACCTGGTGGAAGTGTGTCTGACGTGTGATGGTTGGATATGTTTGCATGAAAGTGCTTGGACGCAATTTCTCTAGAGCAGTGAGATGCATACACATACTAAGCAAGCATGAGATTACTTGCTCTTATGACGCATCACTAAATCTCTCAAAGATGCTGTTGCAAACACTAGGCATTATGGTCTATACTTAGAAACAAGAGTATTGGCTTGACTGGCACTTTGATCGACTACTAACAATAGTGGCAGGCACCTAGACCGGCATCAACACTCAATCAAGAGCTTCATCTTTGTAAATTCATAAAACCCTTCCTTGTTCGTCCGAAAAACCACCACTCTAACGACCCTAGACTCCTTCCCCTCACACGCAATAAAAGTAGAAGCGTGGCCGAGGATTTCACAGTACCTCCGTAATCCCTCACGTATCATGATACCTGCAAGCTTCTGAGTCAAAAGAGTCCGCGGTTGACTTCCGCCCGAGGTAGTCTATCCGAATATGCTCATCCGACAACAGGCTCGCTGGAAATGATAGTCGCCGTGTCCCCAACAATACCAAATTATCGTCATGGTATCCTTCCTTAGTCTTCGATAAACTCAATCATCACTGTTCCCTGCTTCAAGCCAGTCTCTACAACAGTCGCGTCTAGACTCTGAATCAAATCTTGGCCTTGAGGCATCTTTTTGAGTTCAAACTCGATGCCTTCTTTGCCCTCCAATGGCTCCGCCTTTAGCCACTCGTATATACGTCGCACGGAATCGTCAAGGCTGAAGCGGCGAATAACACGCCCAGTTGGATGTCGGAACTGAATGCGAGTTGCCGTAGCAGGGTCATTTGCAGGTTCGGTATGGGGGTTTGTGCTTGAAATCTGCATCCAGGGGCTCTGCTCAACCGATGGCTCAGGCTCAGGCTCAGGCTCAGGCTCCTTGCCTTTGTCTGCCTCATCGGCCTTTGCTGCTTTCGTCAATGCGTCGGGATCGTGGACGTTTGGAGTTGTGGATGAAGATGCTCTGCTTCCAGCAGCCTCCAGGCTGTTCTTAAGTGCCATCTCAAGCATCTCATCTTCCGTCATCCGTTCCACGTCAACCACCTGCGGCTTACGCGCCGTTGTCTGCGCCACTGGATTCTTGCTGTTCGCCGAAAGACTATAGCGGTCCAGAAACTCTGCAAGCTCGGAGTGGAAATCCTGGGCGCTTGGGAAAGGCCTGCCGCTCCATACTTTGACCTGCTCGCCAGTTCGCGGATCAATGATGGAGACGTGGGGATAGTTGTCAGGGTTCTCGTGACTTTGATTGGGAAAATAAAAAGTGACAAATTCCTCGGCATCTGGGAAATCCTTGTCGTATTGCAGAAAGATAAAGTTTTCTGAGACCAGATCTTTCACACTCTTGTCCTTCCATATGTCGCGGTTGAGGGCTTGGCAGTTGAAGTCGTTCATGTCCTGGAGATTCACCATGATCCACTTCTTGTCTTCTTTGCCCAAAGTCCGGGCGTCGTCCCAGTTCATGCTAGCCATAATGTCAAAGGGAGGTCGAAATAGATCTTCAAGTCGTCTTGCACGGGCGCCATTTTCCGTGGACTGATTTGAGCGGCTCTCGGGGTCAGCCCATATTCGGTGCGAAAAGGGTCCTCCGCCACGAGCTTAGGTTGTCAAGGTTAGTCTTCGGAAGCCATGGCATTGTAGGGCATCTGGAACTCACGATGGTTTTGCCGCCGTCGAGCACGGAGTTGCTCCAAGAAAGCAGTCTCCATGCCATCATTGTGCTCACCGCCGCCGCCCCATCCCGGAGCTATGAGAGTTTCTGTAGTGCGCGCGATGGGTGCTCGCACGTCATCTTCACCTGCGGGACCAGAGCCAGAACCAGAGCCATGATTTTCTCGGTATAGTTCCTCTTGTAGGCGCTTGGCCATGGCCATATCTTCTTCCTCTTGCGCAAAGGCCGCTGCCTGCGCGGCCGCTGCTGTTCCATTATTGCCTTCATCATCGCTCTCGTCGTCGATAAACTGCATGTCTGTATCGTCGTCGCTGTCGATGTGGATGACACCCTCTGCATCTTGTCTACCCACGCTAGGCCGACTGGCAGGTACTGCTGGCGCGTTTGTAGAAGACTGATTAGCAGAAAGGCCAGCCCCAACACCGGAAGCAAGATCGGGGTTCTCGTAGAAGAGCTCGATGGCACGTTCAAAGTTGCCCGCAGTCATCTCCAGGAAGCTGCGAGCGACATCAGTACTAGCGCCTGTGATGGCGATGAATGTGGAGATGTTGTCGTCCATAACGCCGGTGAGTCTTGGTGTTGAGGTAGATATTATTCTGGGGAGAAGTTCTCTACCGTCTCACGTAAAAGTAGTCGATGGCTAAAAGGCCAGAATGTTTGGTGGTAGCTTGAATGAGAGAAGCTGCTCGTAGTATATAGGAAGAGGGTTCCAGAGTCGTCTTTGATTGCCCCACCTATAACAACAGCGGGGTGACCTTTGTTGAGATAGGTAACTGTTCGAAGTTGAAAGTATGGGCGCGGGCAGTGCTGACGACGGTCGAGAAGTATCGCGGTTACGAAGGTGTATGATTGAAATAATCTGTCTGTTGTTGCAGCTGCGAAAATTTATAGGGAATCTGCATGTTCGTAAAGCATAGATTTTGGTTCGAAGGCGGCGGTAGAGGTGCAAATGTGAAGCACAGACTCAAGTCAAAAAGACAGGCACCCAACCACAATGACGCAACAATTCGGTTGGGTTGTGTGGCGCTCAAGGCTGACAGGGGGCCCGGCAGAATCGGTGGCGGAAGATCGATGACGCGATATCTTGAAGTTGCCTCACCCGGGGATATCACGGACAAAGCATTAAAGTACTTAGAGGCCTGTCTTACACCGTTACCTTAGTTCCTTTCGCATGGTTACAAGTTAAAGAAGACAACGAAGGAATTTATATCAACGCTCGTTCATTAGATACAACCTAATAGGCTCGCTAAAGTCTATGACAAAACCTCCAACACATCTACTTCATCTCGCTTAGAATATCCTTCAGTATCTTCTGTACCTCCATAGATCTCTCTTGTGAAAGAGCATTGCCGACCATCTTGCTCAGCTGTTCTTTGTCGGGCCCAGCTTGTCCAAACACTCCTCTGCCTTTTGCTTTCAACGTAGCCCCGATGGCTTTTGCTCGCATCACTCTCTGTGGCTCCGTACCTGTGTCTGAGAGATCTATATCAAGGCTAAGAAGATACGTAAGGGCGACTGCGCCTTCGTCGTTGACGGCCATTGCCGGTGCAGTTGCGTCGTCCATCAGGTCCCGCACACATTCGTACCATATCTGTCGTTTGATGGGGGCAAATTTGGGACTCGACAGGTACGGCTTGAGGAGGTTGAGAACTTGCGTGAACACCGAGAGAGGGTCTTCCTTCATCTTCTCGCGACTATAACCTCGAGCAATAGCCTCCAAACCGTTCGAGGCGATCTTCTCAACAAGGTCTTCCTTGGACTCCTTAGAATCCACCTGCATTTTGTCCTCGTCCTTCATATCATCGAGATATGGCAATACGATCTCTGCAACTTCTTCCAGCAAATCAAGATCCTCTCGAGCCTTGGCAAATTTCCAAAGACAGTGGAATGCGTGCACTCGATACTCGTCGTTGTTGCGCTTTGCTTCCCGCAATGCGATCTTTTTTAGTTGTGCAGCGACCTTGGGGTCAGTAGTCCACAGCGCTCGCCCCTTGTCAACAAACTGAGGGAAAGCTTCTAGCAGCTTCTCCTTGCCAGAAAACGTTTTGAGTGCCAGTGTTTTGTCCAAGACGGGCCACATCTTTCTCAAATTGGTATCGCTGATTTGACCACTCGCGTCGCTGGCGCTGGCCACGCCTTTGACCATCTCTGCAACAGCAAAGGCTCCAGCATGTCGCAGTGCCCATTGAGCTGTGTCAAGACATCGCTCAATCAGAGCCACGATTTCCGGCACATAACGAACAACGGTCCGACCGCTCCCGGCATGCTGATTCCACACTTCCGTGAACACCTTGCTTGTGTACTCATCGATATCATGAGATCCCAAGTAAGCAAAGGGAAGCAGTCTCGTCTCGAGAGTCGAAAAATGATCAGACGAGATCTTGGCGAGTGCCACTATCACATCGGCAATCTTCTGTCGTCGCGTTTCTTCTTCTGCCTCAAAGTACATGTCGATAAATCGATCGCAGAATCGAGATTTAGATGAGTCTGGCATCGCCCTCATCATGTAAGCTGTAGCGCGAGCGTATGCCTGGCTGACCTCGTCGTTCTTGTCCATCGTTTGTTTCTCCATGAGTTGAAGGAAGCGACTGGCGACCGGTCTGACGTCGTTGGTATGGCGGGTGAATAGTGTCGTCAGGACTCGACTACAACCGATCTTGGTAGGCATGCCAATGGCACTTTTGATACTCGCCTCGAGCTTAGGCGCCAGCTCTACCATGACATCCGCGTCGATGAAGCGTAGCGAGTTCTCAATCGCCTCGGAGATGGGCGATTGATTCACCATCTGTGAACGCATCTTATCAATCTGATCGCGGCTGTCCTCGCCGGCTCGCTGATAGTGCCAGTTGATCTGCTCGGGCTCAATGGAGCTCAGGAGACCGAGAAGCTGTGGCACCATATCTGGAATAAAAGGGCGGAGGGCCTTGCCTCCATGTTTCGTGATCTTGATGACGGTGATGGTCGAGAAAAGCTGAACATCCTTGGCCGAGCTTTCAACTCCCTTGTCTGAGAGAAGAAAGGGCAGAGCCTCCTTCATCATGGCTTGTGCGGCCGATCCATTGCTACCTTCTTCGAGTTGTCGGACAAGGCTGTTGGAAAGGGCCATACAAAGCCTCAAGGAGGCTTCACGTACGGTACCCTTGACATCATCGAGAACCTTCAATGCCTTGGTCCAGATATCACGGTAATACTTTTCGTACTTCGGAAACGGCTGGCCTTGTATAAGATCCGAGATGGCAGCGCAACTGGCTTCTCGCATACGCCATTCTCGTCCAAGGATGCTTTTGAGGAGGTCTTCCATAATAGCGTCAAAGTGCGCGTCGATCACTCCGGAAGAGTCTTTGACAAGGGCCTTCCAGATATCCTCCATGGACTTCTGGACGTTCTGGTTCGGATCAAAACGGTATCGGAATAGTTTGGGATACAACTTTGGGTCTACCTCAGACTCCGATAAAATGTTGCTCAACCCGAAGCGTCCGAAAGCTGATCGTGTTGACCATGTAGCAGCGTTTGCCGCCAGAGACATGAACTTGTACACCAGTCGTTGATCACCCACCTCGTTGGCAAGATTGACAATATCCTTGTACGATGTCACGGACTGGCCCTCGCCAGTGGGAAGGGCGCCCGGTTCGAAGAGCTCCGTCTCCTCTTCTACCTTGAGCTGAGGGGCGGTACCAGTGAAGGCTGACACGAGATCCTTAACCAGGGCGCTTTTGAGATCCGCATCGCCACGCTCGTAGACCAAAGACAATCCTCGCGAAGCAGTTTCTTGGACAAGTTCGTCCCTGGCGCTGAGAAGACGCATAAAAGCGGCCTGAGCCTCTCGTAGCCTTGACTGAACTTCTTGGAGATGCGAGCAATACTGTACGATGCAGAAAAGCCAGATTCCGGAGGCTTTGAGCAACGAGGGCTTGGTAGTTTTGCAATCAGCAAAGAGCTTGTTGAGAACAGCAACCAACCTCGACTCTCGTGAACCATTACGTTTCTGGCAGCCACGGGACTCTACATCTAGAGTCAGCTTAACGTAGTCAGAGTCCCACCGAGCCAATGTTGCGGTGATTGCGTCTCCAACGGTAAACTGAAGCTCAACGCGCTTGATCTCGTGTAGAGCGAAGAGTTTCTCCAGGATAGACCCGAGCACGCCATGAGACCAGCCGTCTTCGGTCTTGGCGTTAGCCTCCTCAACGGTTTCTTGAAAACCTGCGGCCAATCTGCCAAGAGCACGGATTGCTTTTTCGTTGCTGTTCTTTGATTGCGTGGCCAGCTTGTTGACCGTGAAATCGATCGAAATTTCGGCCTCACGAGGTGGGATGGCTAATCCAGCAGTCCATAACTGAGAGAAAGAATCCAAAGCTGTGTCATATAAAGACGATTTTACGTTCTGGATGGCGAGTAAATGTAACGGGTAAACAATGTTCTTCCGTAAGGGCTGGCCGTAAAAGACAGAGCGCGAGCAAACGTGACTGTATGCCAGCAGAGCACCCTCTGCTGCATTCAGATCGGCTCCAAAAGCATTATCGGCGTTCTGAAAGAGATGAGATAATGTCTCGAGGCAATTGTCGATAGAGGCGGCGTCATTCGCAAGATGCGATGCAAGGATACCCAAAGCTCTAGCCGACAGATTCCTCACCTCTTTGTTGTTTGACTTGATTAGAGGTAGGAGGCTGTTGCTAAAGCGAGTCAGGTAGCTCAATGCACCTCCCGGGCTCAGGGAAGCCACGTCGACAAAGCAACGAATGCATTCTTCGGTGATTGGAGACTCCTCAAGAAACGCAGCTTCGAGACAGGCTTTGAGGTAGAAAATAATAAACCCGCCATCAACAGTGTGCAGGTATTCGAGAATCTTCTCACGAGTCTTGATATCAGTCTTTACACGAGCGTCCAACGTCTGCATCCAGTCCGGCTCAACTTTGAAGCCTTTGAGAGCGGTGAGAAAGAGGATGTTCTTGCAGTAACTCAAGGCGAAGGGAAACGCAGTCATGCGTGAGCCCTGGAAATTCCCGAAGACTGAATGTGGCTTTTCCATCCAGTCTGGCAGCATCTGAGTTTCTGGGAGAGTCTCGGTACCCAGCAGCGTGCCAAAGAAAGTGGTGAGCATTTCCGTCCAGTCGGGCAGGGTTGCGCTGGTCTCAACGTGAGCGAAGTATGTCCAAGGATCAAGACCTTTGTGGCCCTGTTCGACCACATCGTTCCTCTCATCCGAATGGGCACTAACGGCGAGGATGTCAATCCACCGGCCCATAATGTCAGAGAAACCGAGACACTGGTTTGCCCATTTCACTACGGCGTGACGAGTGCTTCGCACGGCCGGGGCTTCGTCGGGTAAGGACATGTACTTGAGTAACATGGATTTGAGCTCCTGCGTTTCGCTTCCCACGTCTGGCTTGACAGTGTTTGTCAAACTCGACAGAGCTCCGTCGATATTCACAACACACTCGTTGACAGGATCCTCCGACAAAGATCGAAAAAGCCAATTAGCGAGATCGAGTATTTTCTCGATAGGCATGTCTGCACTTCGGGCCAGTACACCAATCGTTTCGTAAGCCTTTGAGCGCAACTCAACATCATCGTGAGATGCTTGCTCCGGCTTGGGCCAGCCTTGGGTCTCGATATATGCCCGCATATTTTCTATAAGCGGCTCGGCAATAGTAAATCCTTCTTTCGAAGGTCCGACACGAGCAACCCATGACAAGTATTGAAAAAGAGCTTTGTGTAATTTGGTGCGCTCGAGAGCACTCTTTGGCTGGAGATGCAGCTTAGCAACGTCGTCGGACGGTGACGATGAAAAGTCCAGGTCGACGGCAGCCATGATATCGTCAGACATGGTAGTGGATGTGGTGGATCTGGAGAGCATATTCAATATGCGAGTTCGGTAAGAAGCTGGAAGGAAGGAATGCGCTTGAAACAAGCGCTTGACAAGCTGTCCATCCTCCATGGAGACGGAGCTTCTCTTGAGGATTTCTTCAGCGCCAGAAGCGACCCTGCTGTCGAAGCTCGACGCAGCATAGAGAGCAGGGAGAAACTTCTCCTCATCTGTGAATGCACCACTGGCGAGAAACGCTACAAGCTTTGCCTTGAGCTCGGACAAGCGCTGGAAGATCTTTTGTGACTGGTGACCTTCCACAGTGAGAATAGCAAGCTCTTGTGGAGATAGTGTTGGGTTGACCTGAGCCCACGTCTGAACACCTACGGGAGTTCTAAGACGAAGGAAGATACCGATCATCTTGGCCAGGTATTTCGAGTCGGCCTCTTTGGAGAGACCAATCGACCCTTTGAAGTCTGCATCATCCTTGCTTCCCCTGGGGGGTATCTGAACATCAAACAATAGTCGGAGAATAATGTTGAACAATGGTCCGGCTCGCGAAACGCCTTCATCTTCCGAGAAGCCTGACAAGGCCTTTGGAATGAGCTGTCTTCGATCATAGTCATCTAAACGCTCCAAACTGTGTTGAATACCCGAGATGTCGAGCTGCTTTACCAAAGGAGAATCACTTGACTTGTACTGGTCCAGCAATGCACCCACAGGTAGCACGATTCTATGTCCGTCAGTTCTTGCTATAAATTGGTGGTGATTTTGGAACTATCTTGCGTACTCTGAAGGTTGAATAAAAGTTTTTAACCTCGTGAATATTTGTACAACCTGTAACGTTTCAGTGCCTATTCTATGTACACGTGGATCTTGACTCACCTTTGCTCTCACTTGAGCATGCTCACTACCCGCTTTGATAAGCACGGGAGGAAGGTAACGCTGAAGAAGTTCGTGAAGCTTCTTCTCTTTATTGGCAACGTTAAGGATCTTCAGCTCCACGTTGTCCAGCAACTGGAGCTCACGATCCTTGGGTGAGGGGGTCGCCATGCTTGGGCGGGGAATGATAATCTGGTAGACACCGTTGATGTAGAACTACCTAAAGGATAAGGGAATCAAGGCGATGAGATATCTGGTGGCGGAAATCTGATATGATTTCTATAAACTGGAGCGTAGGTAGCTCTCGTTGACGACATGCCTAAGCCTCATGCTCACCTCAAGTCTATGAAGGAAGCGACGCCTGGAGGCAAATGACTAAGCAGATGTCGAAGCTCAAATCTGCCTAACTCACGTGACTGAGATTGATCGCATCAACATTTTGTTTGCTACCTTATCTACCTTGCTTGCCTCTCTAGTTAGGAATTCAATTAGTCCATAGCAGAACAGAGGATATTGATCAGAAACAGTAATTCAAGGACCAGAGACCGAACATTTACACAACCTAGAATTGACTTTAATTGGGCTTTGGCAGGTTTTGACGCTCACCGTTTTGTTTATTGGGGGACCAGGCTGGCTGACTTGAAGACACCTTGTCATGTGCACGGCTCTCACATCCCTCACATTCAACATTATACTGACAGGCCAACTTCGGGGCAAAAGGACCATTGATAATATCCGCATCCACTCCCAACCTTACCTGTCGGGTTCCTACCTGTCCGAAGCATCCTTACTAGATCGGCCTTACACAGGGCACATGACGGCCGGAAACGTCGGACACGCAGAAGCACCGCCGCAAACATCGCGGCTCGGAGACTGGATAAGACCTATGCCGAAAGTCACCCCAATCATTGGCAAAAGCAGGATCTTTTGCTTGTTGACTTGGGAACTCTGAGCGTTTCAGACCAAGAACCGTGTTATTATGCTGTGCAATCGGATTGTGGCAGTGCTCACTCTCATTTCCAATGGATTGAGACACACGAGCCTAGGTTTCAACAAAAGGAGCTTTGGCATTTGAGCCCTGGCTCGGGTTGTTCGAGCAGAGAAGAGAAGCCCTGGTATTTTGTTTTGAAACATGGCACTTGGCCGTGCCAAGGTTGTTTTAACATCCGTGGCCTCTAGTTGTAAACAGGTCCATCGGCCGTGAGTGAGGTGGTGCCGACAAAGAAGCGAATGACGGAGAAGCCCTCTACTGTGGCTCTAGCCCTAGTAAGCTAAGCCCAGTCTCGATAACAACACGCCCAGCATTATTTTGAGGGATGTTTCGGGTTTTCTCTGCCCCAATATTCCCCAGAAATGATACGACTGTTGTGTCATTACGAGCAATCGACCTTTGACATGAGAGCCATCTTTTCGTTTACGGAGAACTCTGTCATATGGAGACCGGTGCAGCCAGTTTTGCCTGTGATGCTGGCCATTTCGCGGGTCATATTGAGTGCTGGGAGGCTGTACTAGGTGTACCAGGGCGGATGAACGATCTGCAACCGGTATCCGAGACTGGTTCCGATGCATATGGCCAAATAAACAATAAGACGGTTCAAAGTTGCCCTGCTCTCTCAAGGACAGATAATATAGCAAGTTCATCAAGTGATACGCACGCGGAGGGAATGTTGAAGAAGTCCCTGCGTGTTCGACATTCCCGTATAATGTGGCCCTGCCATTTCCAGCGGGCGTTGGTCCCTAGTTATCGAACATCTGCTAACAGATCGTTTCACCAGCCCTTGAGGGCGCATCGCTGTGCTAATTGGCCACTTGACCTTGAAGGCTGCCAGCTCGCTTCGAACTCCTGAAGTCGGCTCTGCCGTGCAACTCTGCCCATGCAGGCTGTACAAAATGCTCCCTCGTGCATGTTGATCCACAAGCAACTGCTTGCCCAGAGGTATGGTCAGGGCTCTCATTCGTTTGTTGCTGGACAGGCTATGGGCGACGGTGCATTCTAGCGTCGCGCTTTTAGCAGACAGATCAGGTTATGGAAAGAGGGCCAGGTTTCAGCAACCGTGTGCTTGCGATATCGATGCTGCGGTGGAAACAGG
Organism: Fusarium domesticum; assembly: GCA_013618395.1. Classification (NCBI taxonomy): domain Eukaryota; kingdom Fungi; phylum Ascomycota; class Sordariomycetes; order Hypocreales; family Nectriaceae; genus Fusarium; species Fusarium domesticum. The sequence continues at coordinate 25,980 of JABFEV010000042.1, read as the reverse complement.
CATGGTGGAGGGACGAGATAGGATACCGGTAGAAGGGGATGAACTATTGGTAAGCACAATGAGAAAACGTCGAGACTTGGAGAATCTTTTTTGCAAGAGTAGGAGCAGGGAAGCGTTCATGAAAAAATTATCGATGCATTGCTGTCCAGTCCAAGCATCGCAACAGGGCATAGCCTTGCCAACAATCAAATACTAGGCACGGCTCTTGCCCCTTCTTCCAGCATTAAATGTCGTGTTCGAGCTTCTACGTCACCGTCCCAAATGCCCCCCTCTTCGGGGCTTGTAACTACATACGAGCGCGGTTGTCGGTCATTTTAAGACGTGCGTCATGGGAAGCAAGGGATCTCAGTTGTTGAGACAGTAATTTCAGAGCATAATCCGCTCGCAGCTTGATTCTTCAGGGCCCCAAGTTCAAAGTTGTCAGTTGTCTCTCGTGATTAATGACTGGCATTTATCTTGGACCACCAGAGAGTACTGGGTTGCAACGAAGACCGTTCCATTTCAGCCAGATATCGTTGGTCGAGGACACAAGCTCCAACTTTAAACAGCCAGTTTTAGCGTACCAGGAACAACGCGTGCTGGTCTTCGGTCTCCGTGACCTGTGTTGTTCATCGTTTGCACGCTCCAGCCAATGAATGAGAGCGAGAATGGCTGCAGATCGACGCAGGCAAACGTCAAGGATAGACAATGAGAACGGCAACGACTCGCGTAAATTGACACCTCAAGTTCGCAATTGTGATGCTACCCAAAATGTAAATTAATTCCCTGCAATCAACTCCCGCCCAACGTCGTGTGGCCCGCTTCGTCCTTAGCCGATCGGATTTTCTGCTCGATCAAATCAATCAATCTCAGCTATAGATGCCCGATGATTTCATGATCCACCCTAGCAGGGCTGGCCGACAGGGGCTGCTGTTGGCCAGGCTTGCTTCGTCTCGCCCACCCCGTCCGGCATCCAGCGCCCACTGTTGAGCGTTCAGCGTTCGGCGGCCATTGAACCTGCTGACTAGGCTACTTTGCCAGGGCCTATTGTGCGCTAATAGACCTCGAAAACCTCGACGGGCTCGAAATAATACCCAATTGAAAAGCTCGAGTCTCAAGGTGTTAGCTACACGCCTTGGGTCAGGGATGGCCCCAGAAACGGGAGGCCACACAAGCAGGCCTCTTCAGCGCACTTGGACACTAGACAACTAATATTTGTGAACTTTCGAGGTTCTCTAGGCATTTTGGATTTTACTCCGTATGGTCTTTGTTGTGGACTGTGCTGTAGAGCAGAATGAGAGTTGTTCACCTGCGATGAGGAGGGAATAAATAACAGGTGGATGCCATGGTGGCAGAGCATTTGTGCGGCCGATGCTTTTACGGATGCGACGTTACAATGTATTGATGGGAGAGTCATTGTAGGGCTGGCCATGTCCTTCCTAGTGACGACAAGTCCTCAGGATCCTCGAGGATAAGGATTGAGAAATGCTCCAGACATATAACGTTGGCGCTGAGCGGCCAAGTATTCTGTGCGTTGTGAGGTTCAGAGAGAGCTGACTAGGGCATGGCCCACCAACATCGTCCTCGCCCTTCTCCTCCCTTCCATCCATCCACACTACCAGGGACTCCACAATGTGGTGGTGTCTCACGCCCAGTTCTCATCGTTCACACCCTCCCACCACTTCAAGCTTGCATCTCCCATTCCCATCCATCCTTGAGAGCCATCCATCCCATGATTTCACCCGCACTTTATCTGACAATGCCGTAGTAATCGTAAAAATTGTGCGTTTTGGCTCTCCGGAGAGCCCTCCAGTTACAAATGCCTTGCCCTCTCACTAGAGCCATCAGAGGTATCATTTCTATGCTCCTCTTGTCATCTAGAACCTCGACGTATTGCTTCTTCTTCACCAACATCAAGAACTTTGCTTCAGAAACAGCCATCTTTCTGCGAGATTGCTCGTCTTGAATTCCGTCTCCTTCTAGTTCTACTTTCCAGTCGTCGACGCTTTCACAATCTCCAGCATTGTTACTACGGAGTTCCCGTTACTGCGCCTGGTCCTCCAGTTACAGACCCCTTCTAGCGTCATTCGTCCATCACGACGTTTCAGTGCCACCTTAGCTAGGCCTGGACACAATTGAGATCCAAGATCCCCAGGCTTGAGGTGCTGGCACTGGCAGATGCGGCAGCCCATTCACATCCAATTCCCACACCCCCTAAACAATTTTCCTACCCTCGTCCCCGCGTGCCCCCGATTGTTCCAGTACCAAGGCCCAAACAAGGCAAGGTCTGAAAAAAAAAGCTCCTGTTCTTTTTTTCTCAACCACAATCCACTTCCAACTCATCTTTCGGCACTGCTTCTTTTTCCCCCTCCTTCACCCTTCTTCTCATCTACGGTTTCCACGACTTCCTTTTCGCGTGTTTCGGAAAGCTGTGAGAGTTACTGTTGTTTCTGTTGGCGCATAAAAGTGAGTATCATTCTGCCTTTCTCGTTTTCTCATCATTCCGATTCCGTGTTGCGCGGCATGGCATTTCCACTTGGAGGGGTTGCCTTCAATCAATACTGAGACGACGACACTACCTGGATTACCTGCACCGGTGCAGTTAACAAAGGCGACAAGCACGACAGCAATTTGGAGCGATGGGTTGGGTGTGGCGAAGTCGCATTTTGTCTAGCGATTGAACACTGCGAATTGGAAAATTGTACGAAACTCAGACGATTACGACGCACGAGAACTTGGCTTGTTCTGGCTTTTCTTGTCCCAGAACGACCGATGCCTGATCTTTGAGTACGAAACACCCATTGACGAAACACGACTTGCCCCTGGATTCGAAAACTTACTGTAGAGCGAGATCACACAGTATTCTATCAAACAAGCCCGAAAACCAAGAGCATTTCAATCGATGCTGCATGCCATACTCTTTCCAGCCAATTCGCCGATCCTCCCGAGAAGCCTGCGCATTAGTTGCAGCAAGTAAGCGACTGTGGCATCTTGCTCAAAGCTTGCAGAAGCGATTGGAACCACAGGTGGCTCGTGAACTGGACAAAATGCCAACTGGGGAATTGAGGTGCACAAAAAATCCGACAACCTCAGGATGGCCCAGCCCTGATGGGGTCGATATGTCGGAAATCCGCCGAACGAAGCACCCAAAGCCACATCATGCAGGGTTTCATCGAACTCTGATGTCCCTGAACAGCCAAACTGGATCCGCCATCGAATTCAAATGCGCCGCCTTTGTCTCGGAATACCCACTGCCGCAACTAACTGAATCTCTGGTACAATCATGGCCAATCTGCTAACGCCTACCACAGGTTCAACTTATTTCGGGAACGTTTCATCAACTTACCACATTCCTTCAGGATTTCTGGTAAAGATACATTCGACCCGTAGAACTTCGACTTCGCGTTTTACATCCCTCGGTCACACGAAAGCATTTCATTGCCCTCTTGTAACGGCGTGACGGCGTATCGATTTCAGTTTCGGTTCGGCAGACTTCGTATCTTTTGACGACTGATTTCGTTGTACCAGTTTCGGTTGATTCTTTCGACGACGGTAAGTGCAACTATTTTTTCTTCTTATCATACCCCATCTAGGGTCCGCGCGATGATAAATCATCACGGATTTCCGCTAGACGCACTTGGTTCCAAGGCAAATGTTTGCTTAGGGGGTTCTGTTATACCGTGCAGGAGAGGGAGAAAGCCTGTTGCCTGATCGGACCCAAGGGGTGCTTTGTGAGGCAGCCCGGGCACCGATCGGGATTCACTTTAGCCTCGACAAAGACGTTTAAGCTTGCGTCAACATCTAGAACCCCATCTATTCAGATCCCACATACACACATTGGCAAAATTCTTAGGTTGATATGACAATACTAACTTGTGTCGCCAGCTATTCTCCACGACTTTGTTCACGACGTGTACGAGCTCATCACGCACGGTAGGCCACCTTCTGTTACCCTCCATCGAGTTTGGAACGAGAGCAGGAGCAAGGGCAGAGACTCGTGTCTTCATCCGTTTCAGCACAGGCATACGCAATCCCGTGGAATGAGAGTCATGTGTCGAAACCAGATTCCGGACGTGACCTTTGCCCAAACCCGAGACAAATCGTTGGGGTTCGTCTATGTCGGTCGTTGATTTTATCACTGAATCACGATTCGCGCTGGCGTCTTCTCCGGTCATTTGACTCCTGCCTCTTATCAAGTGCGGCTCCGAGTCCCACCTCTCCTTCTCTCTCGTGCCGCAATCTTTGAAACTTGCACCATCCTCTTCATTGCGCTCTGCTTTGCGATCGGGACATTGCTCTCCTTTGTTTGCATTACCTCTGTTGCTGACGCTCCTCCCAGTCCCTTCTCCTTATCTCTTCGCTTGATCCAGCTTAGCGACGCTATCGTGTATGTGAGTAGTTCTTGGCCCTACACGCGCTGGCTATCGCTGACGTCTGCCGCAGCTTCGTTCCTCACGATCGACTTCATTTAATCGTTTGAGCGTCGCTCTATCTTCGATTTTCAGTAAGTCGCCATCGTCTTGACAACCAGAGCACTCTCGCCGGCCTAATGTTTCTCCTGCGACACGAAGCTGGGGAACGCAGGCTAAAGATTGCGCCCCATGCCACGCTCCTTGATGCTAACAGATTTCTAGTTCAGCATGGAGCTTAACTCCCCTTTCTCTTCTGGGCCTGCCAACGGAGCCCCCCCTCCCGGCCAAATGCCCTACTCCAACGGCACCCCGGACGCCACTGATATGGGCTCGGCTCCTCCTTCGGCTGGCCCAGACTCTCCCAAGACCACCCTCTGGTAAGTCGACTCTACCGAAATATGTCTGCAGTAACTGACAACAAATAGGATGGGTGAGCTTGAGCCCTGGATGGACGAGAACTTCATTAAGGGTGTCTTCCTCTCGGCTGCCGGCGAGACCGTCAACGTTAAGGTCATCCGTGATAAGAACTCTGGTAATGCCGGATACTGCTTCGTCGAATTTGCCGCTCCTGACGCCGCCACCAAGGCTCTCGGCCTTAACGGCCAGGCCGTCCCCAACAGCTCGCGCCAGTTTAAGCTTAACTGGGCCTCTGGTGGTGGCCTCGTTGACCGACGGTACGTTCCATTGTTTCTGTGTCTATGAGCGCTGCTGACCATTATCCAGGGATGACCGTGGCCCCGAATACAGCATCTTCGTTGGCGACCTTGGTCCCGAGGTGAACGAATACGTTCTGGTCTCCCTCTTCCAGGCTCGCTTCCCCTCTTGCAAGTCTGCCAAGATCATGACCGACGCCATGTCTGGCCAGAGCCGTGGCTACGGTTTCGTCCGCTTCTCCGATGAGAACGACCAGCAGCGCGCTCTCGTCGAGATGCAGGGTGTCTACTGTGGCAACCGACCCATGCGCATTTCCACTGCCACTCCCAAGAACCGGTAGGACATGACTATCTGGTCTGCACAAGTTTAGTTACTGATACATGTTGATAACAGTGGCAACCACGGCTTCGGTCAGGGTCCCCCCAACGGTGGCCCTATGATGGGCGGCATGCCCCAGCAGCAGATGTGGAACGGTGGTGGAGGCGGCGGCGGTATGCAGCAGGGTTTCCCGTACGGCGGCTTCAACCCTGCCACGCAGATGAACCAGTTCACCGACCCCAACAACACGACCGTCTTTGTCGGTGGTCTTTCCGGTTACGTTACCGAGGACGAGCTGCGCTCTTTCTTCCAGGGCTTTGGTGAAATCACCTACGTCAAGATCCCCCCTGGCAAGGGTTGCGGTTTCGTTCAGTTCGTCCACAGACACGCTGCTGAGATGGCTATCAACCAGATGCAGGGTTATCCTATTGGCAACTCCCGTGTTCGCCTGAGCTGGGGTCGATCTCAGAACAACTCGGGCGTCGGCACCCCTTACCGTCCCGCTCCTCCCCCTCCTCACTACATGGGAATGCCCGGTCACGGTGGTCCCGGTAACTACGGCCCCCAGCACTTTGGCGGCCCTGCTCCTGGTCCTCAGGGTCCTCCTGGACCTCCTGGACCTGGTGGCCCCGGTGGCCCCCCTCAGGTAAGCTCCATATCTCTATGACATACGTGCGATGAAGCTCATCGGTCTGTAGTTCTAATCTGATCGTTTGCGGTAGTAAATCGATCATGATTTACTCGATTACGATGGGACGTAACGCGACCAAACTCGCTGGCACTGTTTTTTCCTTGGACTCGATTATCTTGCCTCGTTATCAGCTGTCATTCCAAGCAGGGCTATCCGGCTGACTGATTTGCTTACGCGGTGATACCCATCCTCGATTTTGACTTGGGATGATGGCTTTGAAGTTTTATGGCAGCTCTGGATTTCAATACGGCACCACGCACACCCAATTTCCTTGGTCTGAATCACGATTGGCGTTGGAGATAGTCGGCCTCTTATCCTGGTGGATTGCCATTGTTCAAATTTATTAAGCTTATCGCTTCTACTTTTTGCGCTGCTTTGGTCACTTGCTGTTTCCTTACTGTCGTTGCCTGCCTTGCACTCTTTGACATTTATATTTTGCGTGAGTGATGATCATGTATTGTTGAAAATGCGCTTCGTGGCCTGTATTGTCTTGAGACTTGGTAGGCTTTCCAGCCTTCAGTGTTGTCATATCTCAATATTGGTGGTGTTGTCTCAGGGGCGTTATCATAAAAGACTTAGGGCAATGCCATGGGCATGCTCGACATGTAAGGTTAGGGTGCATGAGAGAAGTCCGCGCTGGGTCATTTAAATAGGTGCATAGGTGAATGGGTGATTTGGGTTGGATGATACCGGCGGGATTACTGCAAGGGTAAAAGTTCTTATTAAATTGGAAGAAATGCTTCTACGTCGAGATTCATCTGGAAGTATCATGAGCGGGTGCCAAATACCACCAAGGTCCCAAATTCATGCCCAGTACTTCCAAAATGCCGGCGACTCGCAGGCAAAGTGCCTTCTTAGCAGACTGTGTCACTGGAGACCGGCACCTAACAATGTGCCGGCATTGTTGGCACCGTGCCGGTTCAGATCCGGACGGGGCTGTACTTGACCAACCATGGAGCCTTCTGGACTCCTATGTCGGAGTGATGGGCTTTTATTAAGTCAAAACGTCGACCTGCCAAGGCTCTGCAACTCACTCCTTTTTTCGACTGTTACCGAAGATTCCGACGACGAAGAAAGATGTCGGGCCAGATCGATATGAACTTGTTCCCAACAGCTGCCCCCGCGTGTCCCAGTAAGGAACTTCGATACGCAGATGTGACGCCTCCTGTCACCCGACGTTGTTCTGTATGCTAATACGAGACTAGGTTGCTGTCACAGCCACGGCCAACGAGTTCAAAGGAATCTACCGTGGTAAACAATGTCACCAACCAGACTTTGAGTACACCGTCGACCGCGCGAAGGGGGCTGGTGTTCGCAAGGTCATGTTGACGGGCATGTCCCTCGCCGACGTGTCATACAACGAGAACATTGTCGACTCTCGTCCAGAGCAGTGCTTCTACACAATCGGCGTGCATCCGTATCACGCTTCTGAGCTAGACGAGGGTGGGCAAGAGTACTTGAATCAGTTGGAGGAAAAGGTCAATACTGCATTGGCCAGAAAGCCTGTGAGAATCGCAGCTTTTGGAGAGCTTGGGTTGGACTATGACAGGGAGGTTTACGCGTTGAAAGAAGTGCAGATCCGGGCATTCAAAGCGCAGCTGGATCTTTTTGTCAAGAATTCGTGGGACCTTGCTCTTTTTCTACACTGCCGCAATGCATTCGACGACTTTGTCGACATCATGACACCATACATACCCAAACTCCCCCGTCGCGGCCTCGTCCACAGTTTCGTCGGCTCAACGTCTCAGATGGAGAAACTCATCTCACTAGGTCTAGACGTGAGCGTCAACGGCTTCAGTTTCAAAGACACGGAAAGTCTCCAGATGACGGCCGCAATCCCGCTTGGGTCACTGCACCTCGAGACGGACGCGCCGTGGGGTGAGCTCAAGGCCACGGCGGAGGTGGTGAAGCGATACTGCGCGAACGCAAAGGCGCTGCCGCAGGCGAAGAAGAAGGACAAGTGGGACGCAGCTTCTATGATTAAGGAGAGGAACGAGAGCTGTTCTATGGAGAGGGTTGCGTTTGTGGTGGCTGGGTTAAAGGGGGTTGATGTTGATGATGTTGCGGAGAGGGCTTGGGAGAATAGTATAGGAATGTTTGGGCTTGGGGAGAAGTGATGAATAGAAGCTTATAAATTTTTCAGAAAAGAAATGGTATAGAAAGATTTCAGGGCGTTATCAACAAGATAGATATGCGTCTGACTGGGGTCATCGCCAAAGTCCCTAAATCCCACCAACTCTCAGGACAAGAGTAGAATTGAGTCAGTTGCATTATTTAGCTCTACCTTGACACGACAATGCCAGAAGAGATGCTGCAAGGCACCTCTACTGGCAATCTTACAGGAATTTCTTCCATTGGGCCCTTTACGAAGACTTGAGCCGAGCATGGGCTACGCAGCCGCGTAGTCTTCGACGACAATCCACTTCACGGTAAAGACGGCATATATTTCTGACTTGGGAACTGACCACGTGGAATTGATTAATAGGACGATATCACGAACGTTGAACAGGCAAAGTCGAATACTTGCCATCGCAGTTTTTGACCTTTTCTTTATATATTTTCTAAACAGAATTATATCCAGGTTGGCCTCTTCCGTCCCTGACTTTGATGACCTGTCCAAGGTCGAAGGCATGCCTCAAGACTGTGCCTGGGGCATGTTTGATCGTGATGGGCAAAAGGACAAGGTTGGAACGCTCAACTCTCTTACACCGGGTAGTCGTCAAGGCTGCTGCGTTAGAGGTCAAGGAAGGATTGTCAATCTCGTTGAAGTAAGTACTCGACTTTGCCGCGTACGCTGAGGAGAAGGATATCCCTTTCCATCTCTTCGACGGCAACCACATCATAGCCCAGCAGCTAGAGTGTGCTCAGCACCAGGGTCTCGAGTTCCGCCACGGTGACATTCTCCAGGTGAGGACGGGCACAGCCGACATTGTCGACAAGATGGATCTCGAAGGCCTTGGTAAAATGGCGTCGGGGAAACTGTCCGGCCTGGACGGGAAGTGAGGATATGGCACGATGGCTCTGGAATAAGTGGTTTGCGGCTGCGGCTTCGGACTCGAGGAGTTTCGAGGCGTTTCCTCCTCTGAAGCTAGACGGATCCGTGGGTGGTATGAAGGACCTCGGTAAGAAAGAACCCCATCACCAAAGAGATACGCTGACTTTCTGCTTGACAGTGCTTCATCCGTACATGCTGAGCCTTTTCGGCATGCCTATCAGAGAACTGTGGGATTTGGGTAAATTGGGGGCATATCGTAAGAAGCACAAAAGATATTCATTTATGATTATTTCGACGTCTTTGAACCAGCCTGGACTGGATGGATCGCCTCCAAACGCGCTGGCCATCTTTTAACAAAGGTCAAGGTTGAGATGGGAGTATGGGGAAGATGAGTGGTCAAACTCCACACCCTGAGTTCATCCACAATTCTCCGGCATTTCCTCTTCTGGAACTCCGGCGGGGGTGGGGGGACGAAGCCGATGATTTAAAATCTGATCTTGGAAATAATGTCCGACAAATACAATGTCACGTTTAGTACTTGGTTTTCTTAATCTATTAGTTCATCTGGATTTTGAGACATTGAATTTATTTTCTCCAACGAGCTCCAGTCGATACAACTTCATCTAGAGCAACCAGTCGCTGACAGCGGAACTTGAGTATGGCTTCATCAAACGATTCACGTCGACGAATTGTCGGTGTCTCGACGAAAATGTACTTTTCAGCAGCTCGTACACGCCAATATGTAGATGAGTTACTCTGTCTTCTCAAAGACTCCTCATCTCTTCTTCAAGATATCGATGTTTTCATCATCCCGGATCACATCACCATCACGTCTGTAATCCATCAACTTGAAGGTCACCGAATCTGGTGTGGTGCTCAAGACACATTCTACGATGATGCCGGTGCTTTCACAGGCGAAGTCTCTCCCTCTGTGCTTGCAGAAGTAGGCTGTCGTCTCGTCGAGGTTGGCCATGCCGAGAGACGTCGTATTTTTGGGGAAACGGATGAAGTCACGGCCAAGAAAGCTGCTGCTTCTGCACGTAACGGCATGATCCCTCTTGTGTGTATAGGCGAGAAGACTCGCGGCGACACATACACCGCGGCGGTGAACGACTGCCGTGTTCAGATAGAGGCTGTCCTAGAGAAAGTCCCTGACGAAGCGGACGTCGTGCTGGCTTATGAACCGGTGTGGGCCATCGGAGCCACGAGGCCAGCGGAGGAGGACTACGTCGTGGCTGTTACCTGCGCTATACGCGAGTTGGACTGTGTTCGGGGGAGAAAGGGTGCAACGAGGATACTGTACGGTGGGAGTGCTGGGCCGGGATTGTTTGAGAACTTGAAGGATGGTGTGGATGGGTTGTTCCTGGGAAGATTTGCTCATGATCCGGAGCAGTTTGTCAAGACGATTAGAGAGGTTGCTAGGGCCTAACTGGGAAGAGATAGCAGTTCTACGTGTATGTATTCGCATACTGAATATGAAGATCGTAAAGCAAAGTTGCAATCGATGTACAATAGTGAGTCGTGAATCTTGGTCATATTCGGTCTCTATTGCACACATCGTCTTCGGATATGATGTACGAATTCGATGGCTCTAGGACAGATTTCTCGGATTCGTACTCTTATTAAGAGGAATATTGAACCTCGAGATTTCCCAAAAGAATAATTCTTCAGTCTGCTCCTGGGACATTGCATAATATCAAGTCGAGAACCACTGTTCAAAGACAATCAACAGCACAACGCGCCGACGCAGGGGTTCTTCTCCAGACCCTGCACCAGCACCCAAGATCTGATCGCGAATTGTCGAATCAAATCTCGTGAAATTACATAACTACATAACTAACCCAAGGTCACAATCGAGATGATATCAAGATCTTTCCAGGTTTAATAAACCCAATGATCTGACCACCGCATTCGGGTTACTAGAGTGGGCCTCGTATTCGTATTCAGTGACAACATCCCCCCCCCGAGAGGATTAACTTACCACGGAAACGTGTTTGATAACTCTCTTGTTCGTTTTCGTGACGATTGATGTTTAGATAGAGCAAGCGTATTGTGAGAGATTTGCTAGCCAAGTTGTAGATGAAATGGATCGTCAGTCCGAGGTTGGGCAATTTCAAGTGTTTGAGGAGATACGGTGTTGGTCTTTGAATATTCTGGACAGTCTATATAAACACTTGCTCTTAGACAGGTCTCTTGAATGTTTTATTAAGAATTTATCAACTATAGCTCGCAGCCTGCTTCACCACCTTACCCATTCAAGAAAAAAGAAAAAACTAAACTATCCGAGAGTTGCAAGCATCACTCACACAATGTCAAGCACCGACGTCATATCCTACGACGAGGCCAAGAACTCTGCCTTTGATAATGTCCTCCACAAACAATCAAAGAACTCTCAGGGCGGCATTCGAGCCATGATGAGCAAGAATAGCACCGCCAATGGTGCCGCGTCGGACGAGTACTTCCAGTTCTGGGATAACAAAAAGGCCGAGGATGAGGTCGAGGCTATCAGGCAGGAGAGAACAGACAACTACGCCAGCTTGACCAGACAGTAAGTCAGGGGTTGAAAACATCTGGAGGTGAGACTCTTTGCTAATAGGATCAGGTACTATAACCTAGCCACCGACCTGTACGAGTATGGCTGGAGTGAATGCTTTCACTTTTGCCGCTTTGCCTATGGAGAGACTTTCCACAGAGCTATTGCTCGACACGAGCATTACCTTGCGCACAACATCAACATCAAGCCCGGCATGAAGGTTCTCGACGTTGGATGCGGCGTTGGCGGGCCTGCGAGGGAGATAGTCAAGTTCACCAATGCACATGTAACTGGCCTCAACATCAACGAGTATCAAGTAGGCCGCGCGACAAACTACGCTGAGCGTGAGGGTCTATCCCATAGGCTCAAGTTTGTGCAGGGAGACTTTATGGTGATTTTGTCCGTGATCTTGGATGTTGGAAGTGACTAACACGTATAGAAAATCCCTTTTCCGGATAACTCGTTCGACGCAGTATACGCCATCGAAGCTACCGTCCACGCGCCCTCCCTCCAAGGCGTCTACAGCGAGATTCTCCGCGTCCTCAAGCCCGGCGGCAGATTCGGCGTGTACGAATGGCTCATGACAAACGCCTACAACAACGAAGATCTGCAACACCGCCGCATCCGTCTCGACATTGAGCAAGGCGACGGCATCGCCCAGATGTTCAGCATCTCACACGGCGTCGAGGCCATGAAAGCAGCAGGCTTCGAGCTCGAGGTGAGCGAGGACCTAGCAGCCTCAGACGCCGACCCTGCGCCGTGGTACTGGCCTCTGGACAGCAACTTGCGATACGCGCAGACGATCGGGGACGTTCTGACGGTGATGAGGATGAACAAGTGGGGGAGGTTCGTGATGCATAACTTGTTCAGCGTGCTGGAGGCCGGATGGCTCGCGCCAAAGGGGACGAGGAAGACGGCTGAGAGTCTGGGAAAGGCGGCGGATGCTCTAGTCGAGGGAGGTAAGAAGAAGCTGTTTACGCCCATGTATTTGATGGTTGGTAAGAAGCCCGAGGTCTGAGAGGGCTTGCAAGATATGGACAAGCGTCGAGTAATATTGTATTTCAGGTATTAGATGTTTTATTTAGGAGTAGCTAACTTATTGCTATTTACATAATTCTTTTTACTATCTGTACTACACTTTACGTGAGACGATATCTTTTGATAGTAGCACTGATATTATTTATAAAAGTGAGCACACGATACTGGTTTTCTTTAGCATTGAGCCTTTGAACTAGGAAGGAAAAGCATGGAGCAGTATGAATAGTAAGACTATTAATTGGTAGCATCAGACAAAAAGAAACCGTTGTGCAATCTTGCGAATTTTCGTTCATGGTTGGGTCGTGAGAGAGCTTGTAGAGTTGGCGAGAATCAAACCTTGGATACAGAGACATTCAATGCAAACCTACGTTGTTACTATTATGAGAGAAGTGACAAACCTGATGACCAGCGCTGCAACGTTGAATCAAGTGGCGAAGTGTCCGCGCGGTTGAAAAGCAGCGTTGGACAATTCTAGGCGCAGTACGGAGTAGTGACACGAGTAAGTCACACCCCACGATTTAACGGAATCTGGAGAAGCCAAATATCTTCTACAGACAGCGCCTCGCGGTAGGGAGGTCAAGATTGTTCGGAGATTGGAATATTCATAGACAGAACCGTAAAAATGAATGATATTACCCAGGCATGGTCCAACAGGGCTGCTAGGCGCTGATCTTGATCATCTTCATACCTGAAAAGAACACCAGACAACTGGCACACTGGGGAGGGGGGCAAAGTTTAATCAGGCCCGTTTTTCACCAATGTTCGTCTACTGATAATAGTTGATTGTTGAAATGTTACATGAACTTTTAGTACGGGGATTCCGTCGACTTCCACTTGCTCACGTCATCACTAAGCCTGCCGATCTCCGTTAATGGATATTCCATCCCCCACGTCGGTCCTCTGAAGTCTCGCTATCCTTACTGTGAATTACCGCACGGCAGCTTGTGGCTGACGGCTGACGCATTTTGTCCCATCTATCTGTCTAGGTATTTACCGCTGTCTCACGCTTTTTTCTTCTACTTCTTCTTCTTCTTCCCTGCTCCTATTCTCCTATCGGCAACACGATCAAACATCCTCCACATCGACAAAATGCTGCGCAGAAAAGAGACCCTCACCATCATCACGCCCATCCCCTCCTTCATTCCCCGCCAGCTCGCCATCGACATCCTCCACTCCCACAGCGAGGTCATCACTCTCAATCCTCTCGTCCTTAGCCACAAAGCTATCCCCGCCCCTCGAAATGCCGCCGCCGACGAGTATTACAGCACCTGGTATGAGATCACCGAGCGCATCCAGTACATCCCTGGCATGGGCAAGGTCGGCTCTGGGAAAATCACCTTTAACGGCTGTTTCCATGATATGCCCTGGGGTCTGCAGACGCACATCTACGCGCCTATGAATATCGACATGCGAAACCGCTATCGCATCCAGGGAAATCAGCCCGGTATTGAGGCCCCCGAGCCAACAGAGTTGGGGCTCGAGAGCCTCGGCGCTCCAAAGGAGGGGTTATATCTACGCGAGGATGTCGAGTTCAAGTGCAACATTACAATGATGAGCTTTGTCAAGGCCGAGACCAAAAAGGCGAGCAAGGAGATGGTCGGTCGCATGATCAAAAAGGCAGAGTTGCTAGACTCGGGTGTTCTCAAGGGCATGTTTGAGAATGGACGACTCAAGACGCTGAACCCGGCTGATCGATCCAATACCACCGATCAGATCCTCATGCGACGACAGTCAGCCCAAGACTATGCCCAGACTCCAACAAGCCCGAACCCTCTCAGCGCGTACCCTTACCAGCAGCATCAGCAGCATCAGCGGTCGCCATCACATCCACAATATTCCCGCCCAAGCACCAGCGGATCCCAGTATCCTCACAACCCCTACGAGCAGAACCTCTACCAGCAACACCCCATACTGCCGCCAGCCGCGACTTCCCCTCCTCCTGTTCCTCCCAAGACACAGATGCAGTCCTATCCCATGGAGCTCCCGGGTGATTACTACTATCCTCAGCAATCTCCGGGCCTACAACCTGCGCAGCCCAGTCCTGGCTTGACTCCCAATTACCGCAACTCAACCCAGTCACAGACGTCTTCTGATCCTCGGTGGTCACAGTCCCAGGCGAGCTCATCGTTCCAAGACACAAACAGGACGAGTACGACTTCGGTGGGCAGCAGCCAGAGCGGCTTCGCGTCACCCGGAATTCATCCTGGGTTTGCTTCCGAGTTGGCGGCTCACAACGAGACGACGGAAGAGCACAGGCACTAATTTTATACATCTGGTTGCCTCTTTCGATGATAGAAGACACAAGATATCCATATGAGCCAAATGATGTGGATGGTTTGAACACTTGAAAATGAAGCGGGCGTTTATCGATGGGAGGTTTTTATGATTATGGGCGAGGTTTTTATACCCTATCTGATACGACAGCGATCTTTCTTTCTATTTCATTCTCAATTTAGATGAACCTTTTTTGTATTCTTGGGTTGCTAGGCGCGGTGATCTTGGACATGTCCAGCGACGAGAGATGCTGGCGGCTTTGCCGTGCCTGTGCTCCTTCTGAATGTTGAGATTGTTTCTTGCCATCGCTGATGAAAATACCTTGCGCGTCGCTACTGCTCTCCAGAGTTGCCCTTGGTGACTCCTTGTTACTTCGTCATTTTGCATCTACTTTTTCTTGTTTACTTGCTTACCGGACAATCATTGCTTTATATTCACAGTCTTTGACACCATTACATCAGCATCAGCCACTTTCATCTCATATAGCACCCTACATCTGCTACTTTAATACTGCTATACCTCATCACGTCCCTCGTTCCTTGCGTAGGTAATTCTACGACACACCCTCGCCTTCTCGTCAACGCTTTCACAAACCGGTGAGTACTCTGGGTGCCATGTATTCATCTCTACTAATAGTTTGGTAGATCACAATGTCTAGGCAAAGTAACCAGAAATCAATCCCTGACCTCCCCTGGCCCAGGCGGCGCTCGTCGGCTGCTGAGGATGATGGGCCATCTGAGATTATAAGCGGACCAGCGACTTACCTCAACCAACCCAGCATACCAGCTCCCTTGACTGCCTGGCCTCCTTTGGCTGCTACTTTGGCTAACTAGTGTTCATTCTGGTGTCGCTCTCAGGCTGCGCTTGTCTACCACCGAGTTCTTCGAGATGCAAGGCGAATGGCTCTCCACGCTCATTGACCACGACCCGGAGGAACAAGAGAATCTCATTACTCATTTGGCGTTGCATATCACCCCGGAAATGTGCCGCCTACTACCTCATCGGCATCACGAATCTCTCAAGGCTCTCTTGCGCCAGACGGACAATCCTGCCTTGCTAGGCTGGTGCTCCAAACCACGTGCTACAGAGGTGTTCCTTCCTAGATCAGTCCCCTTTCCCGGCGTACAATGGTTACATGTTATCGAACAACTGGGCAGGCGCTCCTCGGCCATTGTCGCCGTCGTTGCTGAACTAATGACCCCGACATGATGAAGATTCTCTGTGACCAAGCAGCTGATATGGCGTCCAAAATTGCCATTGACGTGGCTCAATACGAGTGTGCGATTCGTGAGGAGGCATGCCGTCTACGGGCCTGAGTTTGAGCATCGAGGACAAGGACAGCTAGGAGGATGGCAACAGGCTCTTGGGATTTTTATTAATGGTAGGCTATTTCTAAAACTATAACAGGAAGTGGCATTTGAATGTCTACGATTTTACTGAGTGATGGTGGTATTGTCGAGTAAATTGACGTGATTGATAAGCGCTGGACTGGCGAAGCTCGGAGGGATGCAGCGTAGGGTAGTATGGATCTATAAAGCAAGGTTAGAGCCTGTACATACATCCATGGCCTTTTGGTGTAAGCTTTTCTCGTTTATTCATGGTTGTGAGTCATTTCGGGACAAGTCGATGATATTCTGATGTTCGAAAAATGTTGAGGGATGCTTACGTGGTTGGGCTTTACCAACAGCCTTGCTCTTTTGACTTTGTGAGTAACTTTACACAAACAACCAACAAATTCGGCGAGATTTGAGGATACTTCTCCAGCATCTACGGAATATAATCATTAATATCTTTGCTTCTATCACACCGGTTCGATAGCTCAGCGGTAGAGCGAGAGATTGCAGATCTCTAGGTCACGTGTTCGATCCACGTTCGGACCTGTGGTTTTCATTTTTTGCTGTTGTAAACAATCTGTTTCCCTTCACCGTATCGGGTCCCGCCCCCTTTTTTTTGGCCCTCGCTCCACGCCCATGCAATATGTCTATAAGCCTCATTCAAATGTCCCTAATACATCCAAAGACAACGAGGTTCGATAGCTCAGCGGTAGAGCGAGGGATTGCAGATCCCTAGGTCACGTGTTCGATCCACGTTCGGACCTTGATTTTTGACTGCTTGTCATTGCAAAGGTTCATCTTTTTGATGGGAGAATGTCGTGAGGGGGGATCGTAAAGTGGTGGCGTACCCTGAAGTTGCGTACTTTTTTGTCCTTTCAGTTTGGTGTAATGTTTAGAAGAGAGTAGAAAAGTTACGCACTTATGAATTATACGCATTCTGTTTATGATTAGTTAGTTTATACTTTTGTTCATATCAACGGTTGTTATTAAAAGCCAGCTGTCCTGTCCTATAGTTTTGATAATGCATAGAGTAGCTATTAGTAGCAAGAAGGACACTTTTCACCACCATCGCATCAAGTCCCCCAGAACCGCCTCGCCGCTTTTCAAGATAAAGGACACACACACATAAAGAAAAAAAATAAAAAATAAAAAATAAGACATTCAACAAAATGTTAATCAAAAAGTAAGGTCCGAACGTGGATCGAACACGTGACCTAGGGATCTGCAATCCCTCGCTCTACCGCTGAGCTATCGAACCCGGTGATTGATGAGATATGACTTTGAAATCTGCCATTATAGATGGTACAAATGAAAACAGCTGGATGGCATGTAAGAAGAGATCTTTCAATAATAACTTGAGCAAACTCCTTGAATTAATTTAATCCAATCGCCCTTTTAGTCTTCACAGCATTGGAATTGTCCATCTTAAAAAACATCGAATATATGCTGGATAGTTCTTTCTATAGAGCATAGATGCGATAGGACTCTGGTTAAGTCCAACTAGATATTTATCCTTTTGATCTAGATAAAACCAGGCCATTCGCAAACCCAGCATAGTGATAGTTACATTTGCTTAGTTATCGAAATCAATATCCTTCCCTGCTGAGTACATGGCACTGTTAAATTCTTGTTGAGGTTCAGACACTTTTGCTCTAAATCTATCATCGTGGTTCGTGTATCGAAAAAAGAATCAGTACCCTAAGCGCCTTTAAACATGAAGAACACAGCTATTATCTTTTCATCACCTAGTAGTAGATACTGTGCCTGCTTCCACCATGTATGTGTTTTCAACCTTCTGTTGACAGCTAGTAACTGAAGTATCCAGTAGACATTGTACATCATTCGCATTCTGACATCTGGGCCATTGTGTCCATCTGGGAAACATAATCAGCCCGATAAAACCAAGTGTTTATGATATACTATGAATAATATGATCTTGCAGTATCAAAGTTGCAATGGGTTGGCTGTGTTTTGTGATGTACTGGAATTCTTACGCCTGCCCTAGCCTACTGTCGCATAAAATAGACCGTTATGCCGCAGGCAAAAGTGTAGGCCACCTACACCCTTACTAGGGCTAGATTAGTCTTATATTTATTACAACACCTACTGTATCATCACCAACAGGAAGTTCAAGTCTCAGTCTTGTTTGTATGCTTGGTTCTGATCAGTGTGGTTCTAAGTGGATATGTGTATGACGTGGACATTTTCTTTGGTGAGGATTGTTGGCCAAACTAGGGACGGTAGGTGTTTTGGGTAGTTGAGCAACGGCTTGTACTTTTAATTGATAATACTTTTATGGCAACACGTTAGTCTATTTTGATGTAAGTCCCATGTTAGGATGTCATATCAAGTGAGGGAGCGATAACTGTTCAACGACATAGCTAGCCACTCTCGCCTACTAGACGCGTCATGACGGGAAACTCGGTGGTATCTCCTTCGTTTCAAGCTCGAAAATTTAGCCCGCGTCCTAATACGTTATTTATACAGTATTGTTGAATGAAATCTAGACAGGTTCTTCAATCACCGTTCATGTCACAACACTTTGCCTCTGTGTTTGAAAATGAGCAACTTGGCCGTGTCCTTACCAGGAGACCATTGACTTGTGTAGATAGCGTGAGCAGTCCTGGGGCCAAATGGAAGCAATCTATGCTCACTGTATCCTTTTATGGTGACCCTCGAGAGCCTTGAAAGAGAACAGACTTGGAAGAGTGTTGAGGGCTGAAGGTCAAGAAGTTACACACACAAACCGGCAATCTTTGCTCCTGACAACAAAGCCTCAGTTGCCAGCCAGCCAGTGCCTTTTTAGTTACACAACAGTCAGCTTGCTACTTGATTGCAGAAATGAGTTGAAGAATCTTCCCTTTATAGTATCTGAACAACAGTCGAGTCTAAGATCCTGTCTTTCATGTTAGCGGTGTCAAATGATCCAAACAATTTATCCCACGAAACATCTACGAAACAATTCAGACGCACGACCTGAGACCCCTTGTAGATAAAAAGTCAAGATGCTGACTTATCGAAACGCCAGAGGAAGTCATACGACAGGCCTGCAGGCGAAGAAGCCTATAGTGTTACTCTGGTTCCCTCATAATCACACATTTGAACGAGTTAGACCAAATCGCCCCCGTGGTGTAGTGGTTATCACGTGGCTCTTATATCCTCACTATCCGTTGGGAGATATGCCAAGGTCGCCAGTTCGACCCTGGCCGGGGGCACCATTTTTGCCAGTCTTAGCAAGTAAGCATGGGGCTGGCTAACTCACTGTTTGGATTGTAAGTTTCGTCATTTTTGAGGGCGACAGAAGACAGTCAGTCAAATGACAGACATAATAACTATGTGCTCTGTCTGACGAGTCAATTATTATAGTTTTAAAACACAAGTTAGTGATAGATATCTGACTGACTCTTGACCGAGTCTAGCATTAATTAGTAAGTAGTTAGTCAGTCAGTCAGTCAGTTAGTATCTTTCTATCAAGTCGTCTGTTTCAAAGTTGCAACGACATTATTTGTGTATTCGGTTTTTTATAGTTCATTTGAAAGTCCAGGTCATCGAATTTCCATGTCCCCCCCTCTTCCTCCTAAACGACAATTAAATAATCAATTCATTGATTGACCGACCTTCTGAAAACCTATCAGATTGTCAAGCAAATGGCCTTTCTTTGACTGTCAAAATGAAATGAACATCTTCGCCAATAACAACAGACTTGTGTCCAAACACCTATCTTAAAACAAATAGTCTAACCAAAGTTCTAATCATCCATGAGCCGCCCAAAAGCGTCATAAACCGACAGATACGCTATCTAACCTTTTTATTTCCCAATCACATGTCATGACATTTTGATAACCTTCTACCTTGAGACCCTCACTTATATCCTGTTACTGTTAGTTACTGTACAACCCCTCCCCCGCCGGCACCCATTTCTAAGCACCGCGGTCCGAAACTACATAGTACGCCTGACTCGCCCGCATGTCTCTCCACCTCGATGTTCCTATCTCAGATGCCATTTTAACCCTCTCGCGCCATTGCCTAATGACATGCCCAATCAAGCACCTGGGGATCAGTATCTTGGCCCACCTCGTTCGCCGGATGACCGAACAATGACTTCTCATGATGGAGATGTGCCAAGGACCGACAACGGAGCTATCCCCCCCAAGCTGTTGAAATATAGCTTGTCTTTCCTCAATTCCGGTTGCTCCTCCTCCTCCTCCTCATCTTTCTCTTCTCTATACATTTGGCGATACCCTCATACTGAACTTGAAAAGAGACACTCGACTTAAAGTTGCCCTCATACAATCACAATGGCCTCAGTCACTCTCCCAGAACCCTTCGCCAGCATCCCCCGAGAGAGCTTCCTCTTCGGCTCCTCTCCCATCCAGTCGCTTCCCAGAATCTCTGCTGCTCTCGGCGGCAAGGTGAATGTCTACGCCAAGCGTGAAGACTGTAACTCTGGTCTCGCATATGGAGGAAACAAGGTCCGAAAGCTAGAGTAAGTTACTAGATCTATTCCTTTCATTCAACACTATCTAACTCTGAAATTCAGATACCTCGCTGCCGAGGCCCAGTCCGAAGGTGCCGACACCCTCGTCTCCATCGGTGGAGTCCAGTCCAACCACACTCGCGCCGTCACAGCCGTCGCCTCCAAGCTCGGTCTCAAGGCCGCAACTGTCCAGGAGCACTGGGTTGACTGGGAGGACCCCGGTTATGAAAAGGTCGGCAACATTCAGCTCTCGCGTCTTATGGGCGGCGATGTTAGACTAGACCCTTCAACCTTTGGCATTGAGCATAAGACGACACTCTCCAAGCTCACCGAGGAGATCAAGTCCAATGGCGGAAAGCCCTACTACATCCCCGCCGGTGCCTCTGATCATCCCCTCGGTGGTCTGGGTTTCGCTCGCTGGGCGTTTGAGGTCGAGGCTCAGGAGAAGGAGCTCGGTATCTTCTTCGATACCATCATTGTATGTGCCGTGACAGGCTCTACTTTTGCCGGCATGATCGCGGGCTTCAAGCTCGCCGAGAAGAACGGTTCTCCGAAGCGCAAGATCATCGGAATCGACGCATCAGGCAAGGTGCAGCAGACCTTCGATCAGGTGTTGCGCATCGCCAAAAACACCGCCTCCAAGATCGGTCTCAAGGAGGACGACATCACTGAGGCCGACGTCATCCTCAACCCGGACTACAACGCCAAGATATACGGCCTTCCCGACGAACAGACCATCGCGGCTATCAAGTTTGGTGCTAGCACCGAGGCCTTCATCACAGATCCCGTGTACGAAGGTAAGAGTCTGGCGGGTATGATGGACCTGATCAAGACTGGCAAGATTGAGGGAGGAAATGTTCTCTATGCCCATCTAGGAGGACAGCTGGCTCTTAATGCCTATTCCAACATGTCGTAAAATACTCAAAACAAGATGCATTTAATTAAGAAGCGCTGTTTGTCAACAAGCATAGTAATTGCAAATTTTCTATGCCTCTTGTATTCTTACAATATCTCTGAAATGACCAAATTCCAACCACTTATTTAGTTCTACTTGACGCTTAACGCTTAACGTAAGTGTATTGAAGGGCCAGTCTTATTCCACATCATTGTAGTTGTCAAATACGGCTTTAATACGCATAATCTGGGCCTTCAACCCCCCCACCCCCAATTTGAAATCGAGGCCATGTGCACATGTTCGACGATTCAGCTATTCAAATCACTAGAGGCTAGTGTAAAATAGAACTCATGTAAGAAGTCGATGTTTTATCAACGCTGTGTGTGGACTTGTAGACATTACAAATCGAGGTAGGTAGTGTCAACTTGATGGATTCACTATTGGATACAAAGGCCTTGTGACGTTTCTGAAAGAACCCAAGTCCTCAAGTGATAAGAGAAGATCGCTCGGGGAAAATACAGCACGTTTGAAAAGCAAGTTTCGGTATATGAGGTGCTGATATGAGGAGAGGAGATCATCAGCGTGATGAAAGCCATCTACTAGCACCTGCGAAGCTGATATTTCTTCCAAACAACAAAGCTAATTAGAAACAGAATAATGGCATCAAAATTTAACGGCCTTTCTGAAGTATACTTGGTTGATGAGGTTTCTAAAATGTGCCTGATAAGCATGACTTTCAAGTGAATTGCTAGAGGAATTTCTAACGTCCACCGGTGGCATTGCAATATTGACATACCACACAACCATCAATCAACAAAAGCAAGCCAAACTTCCAGAATGTTTCAGATAATGAATGCTAAAGTAATCCAGCTATTGCTCTTTCAGTTAATCTTGCAAGG
The DNA here is from genome assembly GCA_013618395.1 of Fusarium domesticum. Lineage (NCBI taxonomy): Eukaryota > Fungi > Ascomycota > Sordariomycetes > Hypocreales > Nectriaceae > Fusarium > Fusarium domesticum. Next base: position 3,481 of record JABFEV010000042.1, on the reverse strand, counting down.
CCACTCTCCTCCTTTGTCCTCCCTTTGCAACTACAAGAGCAAACCCGTTTGCCCCTGACAATGGGAGGTCCTCGACGAACAAGGAATTCACTGCACGTTTCCCGTAACCTCGAGGTGACGGAGATGTTGGCTGCCTAGGTCTATAAACAAGGACAGGTGCGGAATACTACCCGCCCACTGTCACCTTTCCTCACAGCTCACCTTACTTTTTAACCTTTTTTTCCCCCCCTTTCCCATCACGAGCCAGGACTGTCGACTCATCCTTCACTTCTCGTCGACTAAAACCACACATTACCGCGGTGCTCTTTCACTGCAGCTGGCATCATGCCGATCCCTCTAGTTGATACTGAGGAGGACATGTTCTTTCGAGAGCTAGGGCTTCTTCACTACGATGATCAAGGCTACGATGTCGGGGCTGCTTTCGGACAGGGGCAGCAGAGTGATGGTTATCAAGGAATGATTCCCTCTTGTCACTTGCCCCAGCGGGAGCAACTACATATACCGGACTTTTCTATCTTTCCCTCGTCCGATGGCGGTAACGGCCTGCCACCGCTCCCAGAAATTAAGCTTCAGCCTTTGTCACCACCTGAGAACTGGGACGAGATTGTCGCGCAGTACTTGGAGCCAGAAGTGTTCGATTCTGAAGTACCGTACCTTAGCGGGCCATATCACGACAACATCGTCGAGCCGGAGCATCAGAGATTCAAGGCTCCCCATCCGGAACCCCAGCCCGTCTCCCTCCCCATGGTCCGAAGAACCATCTCCGAGATTGAGAAGGCGCCCAAGAAGCACCGCCCTCAGGACACAGACATGGGTTTCGACGACCACCAGATCCGGCTCCGTCGTCTCATCGAGAGCAGATCCCTCCAGTACTGCGGCCACATCACGTCTCCGGACGACGCCCGGAAGCAACGGGCGGTATACGAGTCCCTCTCGCGTCAGGTCGGTCACAACGTTATACCCCCGGACCTGGACGTGACATTTCCCGGAACAGACGAGGAATACAGAAATCGCATCCAACAGATGTTCGAGGCGATCTGTGACTGGTCTAGCCGTCGTGAGTGGAGGGCCAAGATGGGACAGAAACGTGTCAAGAAGTGGCTCGAAGATGTTGTCAAGCGACGACGGGAGTTGGGACTCGAGGCAGACCTTTCCAAGGTATGCGACGACGAAATCGTGCCGCCTCCGGAGCGAATGCCGGGGATTGGAGAGCAGTGGACCAACGTTGTGCATCGATCCATGTCAGGGATTGAGATTGAGCTACTCTGCGCTCAGATTCTTGTAGGGCCCTTGGTGTCTTGACTGAAAAAAAGGGGGGGGAGGTGGGCAGGGACAGGCTGACGGCGTGAACAGGACCAGACCATCTCTGCGCAAAGGGGACAGAACTACATTCCTCTTTGGAGCAACAACGAAACCAATTGGGAAGAGTTCCGGACATTTGAGGAGCGTTAGAAGCGCATTCTGAATGCCTTTCGCGTGAGTAATTCGTCCCATACAAGGCGAGTGTTTTGTTGTACTGACCCTCCACTAGCACAACAAAGTCCTGATTCACTCAGCCATGAGAGCATCGTGGATATCACGAATCACAAACTCCCCATACTCTGAGACCCGCGTAAGTCCCCCCGCCCCGTTGTATTTTCTATTGTTTTGTTTCCTTGGAGCATTGCTTTGTTGAGTACTGACATACACCCCTGTTTGCAGCGAAAGGACCAGAACAAAGCGGGTAATGACAGAAAGAGGACGCTCATCGAGCAGGGCGGTTCCGACAAGAAAAAGGTCAGGATGGAAGGACGTGTTTTCTAAATGGGAGACGTTTTCGGGGAAGGAGGACTTGGATGGTATTTGTTTTCTTTGAGCTTGGGTTATATTTCTGCGATCCGGATTGACGAGATATTTGGTATATTGCGCCATGTATAGGATGTTGACGATGGGAAAGATTTGCGAAGATATTATTTGCCTTTGGAGGATTTAGGTTATATCAGATGAAATACTCCCCGCCATGGTGGCCTTGACCTTGTTCTTATGGCCTGGATGATCACTTGGCGATACTCAGTGGTTTCCAAGTCGGTTCAGGTAAGTTACCGCCATGACATGTGAAGCGCTGTAACACGCTTTAGCGACAGCCGTTGCTAAAGAACCCGGTATTTCTGTTCCAGTCCTTGTGACTAGACGAGTCCAACTTGTTTCGGTGTCAGTGTCAGTGTCAGTGTCAGTGTCAGTGGAGACATCATCCACTTACACCACCATGTTGCACATCAACGCCATCAACTGCATCATGGTCAACCTCACTCACTTTCGAGATGAGCAGCAAATACACGATTGTCCTTTCTTCTTATTTTTCCTTTTACTACAACACAGCTACCCTGCTGATGCCTCGAGCAAATGTTCCTAGTTTATTTTTACCATTCCCCCATAACATCGTAATCGCTTCAGCATGTTGAATGGCCAACCCTTTCACAGAACGCCAGTATAACACATGATATTCATCTCCTTTTCTTCCCTTCTCTTCACCATCCCCGACCAGCAAGCTTCTCCTCGGGCTTCATGCTGTCGCAGTTGATACCCACCATGGCCTCTCCGAGACCCGTGCTCGTCTCGGCCAGCACCTTGGCATCCTTGTAGTGTGTCGTGGCTCGGACGATGGCCTTGGCCCGCTTGGCGGGGTCTCCGGACTTGAAGATTCCGCTGCCGACGAAGACGCCGTCGCAGCCCAGCTGCATCATGAGGGCGGCGTCGGCTGGGGTGGCGACTCCGCCGGCGGCGAAGTTGACGACAGGGAGGCGGCCAAGCTCGGCTGTCTGGCGGAGGAGCTCGGCGTCGACTTCGAGTTCGCGGGCGAGCTCCCGGATGCGGATGATGCCACCCTCGGCGAGGGCTGCCTTGGCCTGGGCGATCTGCTTGTTGACAGTCTTCATGTGTCGGACAGCCTCGACAACGTCGCCGGTGCCGGCCTCACCCTTGGTTCGGATCATGGCGGCACCCTCTGTGATTCTCCGCAGAGCCTCACCGAGGTTACGGCATCCGCAGACAAAGGGAACGCCAAAGGGACTCTTTTCGACGTGGCTCTCGTCATCAGCGGGGGTCAGAACCTCGGACTCGTCAATGTAGTCAACACCAAGAGCCTCGAGAATCTGACACTCGACAAAGTGACCGATACGAGCCTTGGCCATGACGGGGATAGTGACGGCCTCCTGGATCTCCTTGATGACGGCGGGGTCAGACATGCGAGCGACGCCTCCGTCCTTTCGGATGTCGGCAGGCACACGCTCAAGAGCCATGACGGCACAGGCGCCGGCCTCCTCAGCGATACGGGCCTGCTCGGCGTTGGTGACGTCCATGATGACACCGCCCTTGAGCATCTGGGCCAGACCTGCCTTGACGGTGAAGGAGGACTTGTTGTCGCCATTGGCTGAGGAGGAGGATTGGACGTCGTTGGTCATGATGGCGGGGGTTGTTGTTGTTGTGTAGTAGTAGATTGGGG
>JABFEV010000041.1:0-50106 GCA_013618395.1 Fusarium domesticum | reverse complement strand
GGTTGACACAGGACGCGTGTTGTTGAGTTTGACGACATCAACTAACGTAGATGACTGTTAGGTGCTGAGGTCAAGTTAAGAGATTCTTGGGTGTGATGGGTCTTGAATCAATAAGGGAGATGTGATGGTCTTGCATCTTTGTTGTATTGTTCAGATCACGAGGGGCAACTGACCAGACGACCTGATTCTGGGGGCAACCACCCGCCCATTTGGAATTAGGGATGAGGGGGGTTCCTGGGTGGAAGGAGCGAGGGGGGGTTTTCTAAAATGATGCCGCATGTGCGGAATGGAGCCCGGGGATGTTAATTGCAAGGCACATCAATGGAAAGAATTACATTGGCAGGGCGCCTGCGTGCTGTAAATACGCCGCAGCCAAGTGAAGTAGGATGGTATTGGACAAGTATGGACAGTTAATGGAAAACGCCATTGTGCAGTCATCATATCGACTAAATAAACCCTTGTCGAGCTGACTTAATTCACCATCTCGGATGAATACGCCAGTCTCATCGTTATCGTGCACAATAGCAATCATCAACTCATGGTGGTGTCATGTTTTGCCCATTCCTTAATGATGAAAGGTTACTAAGCTAGTATCATGTAGCGAAACTTCTTTATTAAGCTCCCCCCATCGGGACGGGACGTTGGTCACGGTACCTAATGCTTTATTCCATGGCAACATATCTCAATCAACTGCTAATGTATGTACTATGTACTACGCCGCACTGCAACTACAAGCTTGGCTGTCGAAGTCTGTTGTGCAAATCCTTCCTTGCCTCGAGACAAATCTTACCAAGGTCAATATTCGAGACGATGCCTAGTCTCTCATTAATCTCCTTCTCCATCTTGTCGAAGTCACGACCGACGCCCTCAGCTCGCCACTCGTAGCAGTCTCCTATCCGCCTGCTGCTGCGCACCAGCCACTGACACCGCTCCCGCCGGCTGGTGTCAAAGGCTGCGAATAGGGGCCCGAGATGCTCGGGCTTCTGGACGCTTTCATCCGCGAGTAGTTCGGCAAGTACGGCGCTGTCCTCGATACAAAAGCCTGCCCCTGAGCCGTGATGCGGAGATGTGGCATGTGCAGCGTCTCCTGCGATGCAGATGCGGTCGTTGTTGAAGGTTGGTGCAGGGTTGTCATGAAGATCAAAGATGGCCCACTGGAAATATCATTAACGTTACTATGCTATGTTTGATAGATAGAAAAAGAAGACTGCGGTTGCAACTTACGACGACGAGATCTTTCTGGGTCAACTCCAGGAGCTTAGTAACCTTTGGCCCGTATCCTGTAAAGTCACGGAGGGCATCTTCTCGGCTGGCCGACTTTGTCATTCTCGGCTCTTCCCATTGCTTTGGGGTTGTACGGAAAGCCACAATGTTTAGCTTTTCTCCGTGAGCGACAGGGAACGTCAAGACATGACCGTCGGGACCCATCTGAATAGTGCGTAAGCATTTCTGGTCGTTGTGTTGGGAGGGGGTGGGCAGAGCAGCGTGGTTACTCACAAACATGGTTGCGTTCAATGCCCTCTCCTCGCCAATCGCCTCAATCGCCTTGTTCATGGGGACCATACCGCGGTATGCGTACTTGTGAGAATAACTCGGATGCACAGATGGGTCTGAGGCGCCCACGACAAACTGACGAACACGAGATCTGATACCGTCGCACCCAATGACTCCATCCACAGACGCCTCAGTGCCGTCAGTAAAGGTCATGATCATCTTCCCATCAGCACCTTGGGTGATGTTGTTGATCTCCTTGCCAAAACACACTCGATCCTCTGGCAGCAGCTTGGCGAGTTCATCCAGAAAATGGGCTCTGTGTACACCGTTCTGACCCAGGTTGGTGCTGATGGTGAAGCCAATGTCCTTTTCACCCGTCGGCTCCATGCCGTCGACAAAGTCGAACCAGACCTTTTGCTTGCTCTCCCATCCATTCCGCGTGCAGACCTTTTCAAAGGCGTCGTGAATACCGGGATGACAGCTCTTCATGGCCTGGATCGCATTGGGGGCAAACGAGACTCCGGCGCCAATCTCCTCGAATTTGGCAGCTCTCTCGTACAACGTCGCAGGGATGTTGCGACGGTGCAAAGCAACTGCCAGAGTCAGACCGGCAATTCCACCGCCAATGATGGCGACGTGGAATTGCTTCTCTGGTGTTGTGTGGTTGGTTGATGAAGGTTGAGTCATGGTGACAAGCTAGCTTCAAGAGATGAGAGGAGCTTGGAGGGTTTGGGTTTTGGTGTAAGTGACAGACAGCTTCAACTACAACATGATTGGTATCATGGAGAGAGTTTTATACAAGGCACCTAACCACAACATGCTAAATCCAACTTGTAAAAGTCTCATTCATTGATTCTACCAAAATCCTTTCAAATCCTAGGACGCAATGGAGTAACCGATCGGGATGAAGCTATGGCAAGTTGTAGAGTTCCGGGTTCAATTAGACTTTCCGTTCCGTCATGGCCGGCATTGGATTGGATTGTCCAGAAACGAAGTCACCAACCCATCCGGAGGTACCCCGCAAAGATGAGGGAAGGAACAGACGAGATTGGCCAACTTGATGCCCCGCACGTAAAATTGTCCTCTTGACATCGATGAATCTCATCATCTTCTAGCGCCCGATGGACTCCGTTTCGCGGGGGCTCAAAGGGAGAACCCGGTTGCCGACCGATCCCTTAAAGACTTTAGCCCCTTTGCCGACCTTTTTTTTTTAACCTATTTTTATTAATTGACTAACTATGACAAGCCTGAGAGACCTCGTGCATTATTGGCTCAAATAGACCCGAGTCTGAAAAATTGACCGAGGATTGATAGAAGGAGAACGTTCTATGGAGCTCATTTTAAGGGCATTTTTGTCTCGAGGTTGAGTTGATAGGTAATGGAATTCGTGAAAGGTGAAGAAGGTCAAGGTTAAATAAGAGCAACCAACGTAAACTGGAACACTAGATAGCTGGAAGTTCAATTTTCAAAGCTTCAAGGTGAGGACGTATCAGTAGTGGCAAAGTGAAGGATTATATCAGAGGATAGTATCATCAATTTTAGACAGAATGGCGTCGTCAACAATGCTCTTAGCTATTGGCTTACAAGTCAAAGAAGATACAGACCAAAAAAAAAAGTCATTCATTCATCGCTTCATCTACTTATGTGGTTTTCTTACTCAAAGTCACATTATATTCCAACTCGTATTCGGCTTGAGGATCCCCCTTGCGAGGAACAAAGTGCACAGTCAACCCATCCTTGACGGCAAATACGGTGTCGTTCTCCAGGTATTTGGAGTCCGAGTCGTAGATTTGTGTTGTTACTGACTTGAAACCATCGGCGATGACCATAAAGTGCAAATGTGCTGGTCGGTACATGTGCCTGCCGAGGAGACGTAGTAGCTTTCCAGCAGGCCCATCCTCAGGAATCTGATTTTGAGAATCAAGATTAGTAAAAAGTCTCGAGAAGCTGTAAAGTGGTTGAGATAAAAAAAAAACTAAAAAAAAAAAACTCACAGGATACGGCGTCGGTCGAAGGCAGTAAAATGAATAACGACCTTGGTCATCGGTGATGAACTTTCCTCTCAGGTTATGTTCTACCTGAGCCTCATCCTGCTGCTCATACAGGCCTGGGTAACAAAAGTCAGTAAAAGCACGTGTAGAGAATGATCCTCCTAGGCGAAGAATAAATCTCTGTACATACCATTGGTGGACGCCTGCCAGACTTCGACTGATGCGTTGGGGATAATCTCGCCAGTCCCGGCATTAGTGACTGTGCCGTGGACGTAGGCAACGATGCCATCGTCAGGAGTGTTGAATGTGATGGTAGCGCCATTCTCACGAGTGGGAGTGTCATGGCGCCAGAAAGGTCCAAGAATGGCCGACTGAGTTACTGGGCCGTCATCCTTTTCTGCCGAACGGTACGTGATATCGTCCACAAGCCTGCAACTTTTGTTAGTCTTCATTCAACAATTGACCTTTTCGGCTCAAGAACTTACGACTCAAGACCGATAACATCACAGAGAAGCTGGGTCTCATTTCTGCGATCATTGCTCATCTGACCAGCCCAGTTCATCATTTGCACAGCCATCATCCACTCGTCCGCGGTGAGGTTAATCTCACGGGAGAAGTCGTGTATGTGCTGAATAAAACAACCCATAACCTCACGCAGGCGAGGGTTCGTCTCGGGGCCAATTGAGTCAATGACATGCTTGGTGAATTCCTGTCCCAGTCCTTCCTCTTGCTTAGCAGCGGCCGGAGGATGGATGCCGTTGGTTTGGGATGTCATTATTGTGTGCGTGTGTGTGTATGAGAGAGAGAGAAAGAGAGAGAGAGAAAGATGAGAGAAGAAGATTCAAGAGGTCGCTAATGAGGAATCTTGAAAAAGAGATAGAGGATGTTGTGGCTTTATTTTGAGGTGAGAGTGAGGGGAGATATATAGGTGGGTAAGTAGTGAAACCAACGGGATGGATGTCTTCAAGGTAGACCCTCGCAATCTTTAATCAACGACTTGCACATTTCGGAACAAAATGGTTCGATCATTAGATGCCCCTCCAATCTCCGCCTTCGTGTCTCTCGTTTTCGCACGAAGCAGAGGCGAGCCCAGGAGATCCGGACAGTCGGCTTGTAGCGAAAAAGCGCTCTTCCAATTCGCACCCTGTTAAAGGAATTAGCCAGCCCCATGGGGAGCACAATGAGGGTTGGAGGGGGGCGTTCCCGCCGTCGGATGTGGCCCTTGTGTTCCCCGCAAAACGTCGGCAACGGGGTGCACGCCGTCGGATTGGCAGAGGCGTAGGCTTGAGGAGCCAATTCCGCGGCGGTAGATGTTTGTGGAGTTGATGGTGTCTACTAGCATTATAGGTTCCATGTCAATGGACAGATATACGTTGGGTAGGTAATGTGGTCAGCACAAGTCGTTGTATTGGACCAGGGGGGAAAGGACTAACGAGCTAGGTAGCAGGCACCTTCTTAGTAAGTTGTAATCGCTATTTCCATTTCTCAGCTGCTTCAATGTCACGTGGATCATTAGGTGTCATGACGGGAAGGTACAATACCCGACCTTACATGTCAACTACTACTTTATAAAACAATAGCTTCAAGATTAGACAAGACTGATTCATATCAAACATGGTCAAAAAATAGCTAGCTATTAATTCTCAACATCATTTCCTATAATCTCCATCCTTACCAAAATCCCACGACGGCTCATCCGTCCCGTTAGGACGACTTGCCCTTCTAAATCCAAGATCAAGACCGTCTGCCTCAACCACCGGCAGCACCGCCTGTACATCTGCCTTATAGGCCGCCGAATACCACGTATCCAGGAACTGAGCCCCCTGGAACAACTCGGGGTTCGTCACTCGCATCCGCCTGAGCGCCGTGCCCGAGATCTGGTCGACGCTGTGCGCGTGCCGGAGCTTTAGGAAATCCTCCCCGATGTCCTTTCGCAGTTGGTCCTTGATCTCGTCGGGGTACTGGCCAACTTTGAACAGCATCAAATCATAGTGCAGAAGTGATGCTTTGCCGTGCCATGATCCTCCCTTGGTTGCTCGGTGATAGAGTCCTGTGAGTGCCGCGATCGCACCCATGCATCCGGTGCCGTAGTCTGAGATTGGGAAAGGGGGGACAATAGGTTCGTTGACGCCGATGAATCGTCCTTGTTCCCAAGCAACGCCACTGACCTGGACGAAGAGTTAGTCATGTTGAAGAAGAACATATGAGGACAAGTTATACAAGGGGAGGGAAACACTTACACAGTCTGCAATCTGCTGCCACCCAGGCCTATGAGCCCACTCTCCCTGGTAGCCAAAGCAGTTCTCATTCACATAGACAAATCCCTTGCCCCGTTCCTTGGCAAACTTTGTCAGCGCCGTGGCCCCGTAGCCGAGTCGCTCTAGAGCCCCGGGACGATACCCATCCACAACCACGTCGGCCTCAGCAAGAAGACGCTCAAACACCTGGCGGCCCTCGGGTGTCTTGAGATCGAGATCAGCCGCGTGCTTGCCCATATTTCCATCGACCTGGAAGAAAGGCACGTCGCTGAGGTTAGGACTGGTGATCTTGAGCACGTCGGCGCCGTATTCGCCTAGAATGCGCGTGATTATGGGTCCGGCGATGATGCGGCAGAGCTCGAGTACTTTGATTCCTGCCAGCGGACGACATGACTGCCCGGGTGGGGTTGGAGGCAGTGATACCTTTGGCGTCTCGCTTTCTAGATTTTCAACCGTCCATGGTTGCTGAGTGATGTTCGATTTTCCCTATACGAGAAGAAAATGCCAATGTCAGATCTGAGAAAAGAGAGTGATCGAAGCAAGATTAGAAAATTAGAAGAGACTCACATGTGGTGTACGCAAAAAGTCTTCATGCTTCAGGCAAGGAACTCCAGCCTGTTTGTGAGTGGCATTGAGGGCCTCAAGTTCCTCGGTGGTGAAGTTTTGAACCGCAGGCTCAATAGCGTCGACAATCTCATCGTGTGTTGTCAAGTCTGGTCTGAAAGGTTCCAGGCCAATCATTTTGAGAGTTGTGGAAGCCTCGAGAGAGCCATGAATGTGATAATACTCTCCAGGGGTCTTTGTCTCGTACAGGTTTGCAGACATGCGTCTATACGGATTGGATTGTCCTTGCAACAAATCCGTGTCTGATGAAATATCAGTCAACTGTTGTGAAAAAGATAAAAAAAAACTTCTTGGAAAAAGTCATCTCACCTTTCAACAGCTTCTTCACTCCGGCGTCCAGTTTCCCAAGTCCTCCTACCTTGGCCATGTAGGCCTGGCAGAGGAAAGCCGTCGTCTTTTCCAGGTTGACTGTGATGCGGCGCTCTTTGCCAGCGCCATTCTTGAGGTCGGCGAGGAGACAGGCGACGATTCCCTCGACTGCCTTGAGAGCAGCGCCAGTCTCGGTCTCCTTGAACGGGATCGGGAAATAGGGTGCATCCCGAGTGGCTGTGAACTTGACCTGGGATGCGAGACCCTCGACCCCAGAGGGTAATGAGACCGAGTCAAGCTGTTGTAGAAGCCATTTCAGGATGCGGCTGGACTCCTCAATGGAGGAGTAGGGTTGAGGATTAGTAGTAGCTGCAGCCATGTTTAATGATTTCTCTCTTCCAACACTCTTTTCCCGTCTCGCTATATAATCATGTGAATGCTTAGGCAGGGCAGAGTATTGTAAGTTATTGGCACCGACACTTGTTCCAAGTCCAAGATGCGACCGAGTACTTTCTTTTTAATATAAGAAGCTCAACTCTACTTTTCCGCAAATTACCTAGAACCATGAACCTGAACCGAGCATACCCGGCCCGATACTTACACTACAAGAAGTCCCGCTCGGTGCGACGGTCTGTTGATCTGTGTTGAAGGCGTAATACCAACCAACGCTGGGGTTTCTTTGGGGAAAGTCAAGTGACACAGCTTCAGGCCGGGGCGACACCTTCTCATTTTTGCATATTATACTGGGCCCAAATCCACTTGCATAGCCAAGATCTGTCTGCTGGCTTGTCTTTGAGTGGTGAAGGATGTCGGCAAAGGGTTAGATGGAGGTCGGCAGAGGGTTAGATGGAGATCGGAAGAGGGGTTTGATGTGGCGAGTGGATCTACGGCTGCTGGATATCCGGGAACCTTGGAGCCGACGGTGAAATGATGTGGGTATAATGCAGGTATAATGCAGGTAGACCAATAGATACGTACTGCACATGCATGCACGGTACGTGCATGCTTAGGTAGGAATAGATGTACTACGTAGTAGGTATTCGTTGGAGAGATCGAAATGGATCATTACTTAGGCAGGCCTCTCATGAACAACACACCCAATCTCTTGCATCCAAAACGCCTACCAAAACTCAACACAGAAACCCCAAATCACCAAGAAATAGTCCAAGATGTCCTTTCTCAACATTAGAGGAAAGAAGCTCTTTGTCGTTCACGTCAAGCCTGAGAAGAATGAGCAAAAGACTACCTTTCTCTTCATCCACGGTTTAGGATCTTCCCATGCCTTTTATTCACCAGTGATTGAAACCCTGACTGCGTCAGGATATACCTGCGTGGCCTTTGACACTTGTGGTAAAATATTTCATTCTTTTGCTCCATATCTCGAACATGACGTTAATGCTGATTCTTCGAATAGGAAGTGGACTCTCAGAGTTGCCTCAAGATGGCGAAGCTACAACTATCAAGTCGATAGGTCAGGATGCCATCGAGATTCTCCGAACCTTGGGAATATCTACCGAGCAAGTTGTTGCCGTTGGCCACTCAATGGGAGGCATCGTGGTGCCTGAGTTGTGTGTAGACCACAAGTTCAAAGCCGCCATTCTGATCGGGCCTGTTCTGCCTAGACCTTCATTAGCTGATGTCTTTACGCACCGTATTGAAACAGTAAGCAGAGGTGAGTTCGTAATGGCTTTTCCCACAGCTGCTTCTTACTTGATGTTCAACTGCTGACATGCCTTGAGGCGGTATGGTAACCATGGCCGACACCATCCCACAGGCGGCTACAGGATCAAAGTCATCGTCAACCCACAAAGCTTTTATACGCGCGCTGCTTTTGTCGCAGAAGGAAGCCGGATACAATTCTCTGTGTCAAGCCATAGCGCAGGCAGAACGTCCGGCCTATTCCGATGCTTATTGCCCCCTTCTCATCATCGCAGGAGCACAGGACAAGACGAGCCCTGTAGCTGACTCGGAAGTTATGTTGGAAGAGTAAGTTTCGCGTCGATCGATTCGCTTATCGTCCCATGAGACTGACTATTTGTATAGATGGGGGGCTGCACCGGGAACCAAAACCATCAACATCTTGGAAGGCGTTGGTCATTGGCATTGTGTCGAAGCGGCAGATGCGGTGGGAGCTAGGATTCTCGACTTTGTCAAAGATTCGTAGTAATATCACACTTTTTCAACTTTATGTGACTGTTCTAGTAGACTAGATCTATCTGGAAACCATAGGTACCCCCGGACATGATCGTTTGAGATTGTAATCATTTCACAACTTCCTTACTTCCGATACGCATTTGTAGCACCCGTGTCCTAGCACTCCGTGTTAGCATTTGTAGGAAACGATAATTCAAGAATGAAAAGAGACCAAGAACATACCAGGTAAACTTGATAATAACTCATCTTGTACTGTCCCGATGCCTCGTCTTTGTGCAGCTTGGCCCTCCCAGCCCATTCCATGTCCGCATTGGAGCCGTTCTTGAGAGCCAAGCTCACGTTTCCGTACAGCATCACTTCCGTTGAGTCTGTACCAAAGGGAAAGATCTTGTGTAAAGTATGCTTCCGTGACTCGACAGCATCCCACATGGCGTTTCTTGTAGTGGTGATTTCTATAATGCGTGTGTGAGTAAGTAGGCTGCGCAAAGAACACTATGACTGTAATTCTGAGGGGTAGTGGGAGATAGGTTTCCCCCCTCCCACAGCACCGTTATCAATTAAACATACCTTCAGAGCCTTTGCTCCTTTTTGAAGCCATAATAAATGTCGCATCGCTCGTGAATTTGTCTACATACTCATTTGTCAAACCTGGTGTGTCGGAGATTTCGTAGAATCGCTGGAAAAACGAGTAGATGGCAGGATCAAAAGACAAGTCCTTTGGTATTTCTGCGTTATAGTGTGCCATTTTCAGCTGCAATGTTTTGAAATGCGAATAAATTGTGTAGATGATACAGACTTCAGGTTGTTTCTAGGGTCCTGACATATAAATTGGAACAAACCACAATTATGGTGCTGATGGTTAAGAGGCGTTCTAGTAGTAGGAAGGCTGGGGTTGGGGTGAATGCCGATGGATCGGATACCGGGTACCTCATGTCTGGCGGCCCCGCTTGGACCAATGGGATGTAATGCTCATAGTGGTGATGTCGGATAAGAGGGGTAACTCAAGTCGGCAAGCGCACCGGCCACGTGACCCTCCTGTCACTCATCCACGGGTAGTTGAGAGTCTAGGCCTCGGTTGATGGGGATGAACTCATTGTGTTGGCAATGGACGATCCGTGAGCTATTTCAAATCACCCAGTATATCTTGCCTATACGCTTTGATTAATACCCGAGGCATTTTCCCATGCGGTTGAACGAGCCGACGACATAAACAGCCCACCCCGGATTTCCAGGAGATTCACCTCAGTCGAAGTCTGTCCAGACAAGCAAGAATTCTAATAGCCCCCGAAATCACAGACAGGGGAGCCTCTGGGCTAAAAAGCCGCCAAAGGAGGCCCGAGGTGGGAGGAGATGCCGACCAAGAAAGTTCGCGAGTGTGAGAGGAGACGTTGTGCGCAGGCATGTCAACACTGCAAGCAGCGTAAGCAGCGCTGCGACGGATCACGGCCATGCCGCCGTTGCGTGAAACGGGGCCTCGCACAGGAGTGCCACGGCCCGACAAGATGGCATCCGCTCCTGGCCTCCTCTCTGCCGAGCCCGGAACCCGAACACTACGGCCTCAACACTCCGCAGAGCAACCACAACACGGAGCGGATCAGTGACGGCCAGACCCCGTTGTTGCGGCCCCGTTCTGGTCTGGCGCCATCTGGTGCAGTTGGGCCTTCACCTTCAAATGATACGTCGCCCGCTACCATGCCAACATACAGCACATCACCGGGGAACGAGCAGTCTTCCTTCTCGCAGCTCCTTTCTAACGCGCTTCCTGCACGAGTGCCTCCCATGTCCCGTCTAGTCAAGGATACCAAGGACGAGTACATGTTCATCGGGGACTCGGCCACATTGTCCTTCCTTCAGAACATTCGACGCATTATCCGCCGGAGCTCAGGAAGCTGCCCTTTCGTCGATGATCCCTTGCGCCATCATATCGTCGAGTCGTCACCTGAAACGAGGAGGAAATGGATCCTGGCGAGTGCCCAGAACCCCCCACCAACGCAGTCGCCCGAGGAGATAGAGTACCTACAGAGCTGGTACATGCAGTCTGCCAACAGTGTGCTGCTTCTCTTCGACGAGAAAGAGTTCGACCGCAATGCCAAAGAGTGGCAGGAAAAAGGTGCCGACATGACCGATCCTGCTAGCTCAGTATACTACTTGGTATTCGCAATAGGGGCTCAAACTGGACCCAGAGAAATGGACGCCCTTGCTGAGAAGTTCTTCAACTACGGTCGTTATCTCACTGTCGAGACACTTATGGAAGCTCCAGACATCACTACGGTCCAAGCCTTTGCATTGATCACCATGTATCTTCTAGGTGCTTCTCGTCGAAACTCAGCCTTCATGTATCTCGGCATGGGCGTTCGTGCGGCGTATGCTCTCGGTCTTCACAGCAAGGATGTGTCGGCACTATTTCCACAGGCCGAGTGTCGAGCGAGAGAACGGCTATGGAAGGCGATTCGTATCCTGGATCTTTTCATGAGCGCTTCATTGGGACGCCCGCCTTCGACAGCCGAGACACGCGATACCACTAACAAGGACAATTATTCTGCCTGCAACGATCTATCCATGATATTCGAGTCTATTCTCTCCAACATCTACGCCAAGCGGATGGTATCGGCAGACGTTCTCGAGTCCATTAGTCGGCATCATCGGAGGTGGTCCGCCCAGTGCTCTGATGGATTTGAAACAGATGGGATCCAGAGAGACGATTTTACCGGAACTGGCCCTGGTGGCCAGCAGCCAAACTTGGGATTGCTACATCTCAAACAAAGGGCGTACTGGGCTTTGATGCTTTCATCACTCCCCTTTCTCCTCAAAACAGTGTCGACGCATCTTGAAGACACCCACAGCACCAACCCCTCATATCAACCGAAGCAGCCTGCATCCTCGTCGACAAGCCAGGTCCTTGTCTTTGCCTGCGTCGAATCTGCATTTCACACAGTCGACCTATCCCAGGTCCTGCTCACGACTGAACTCACCCCGAAGCGCTTACCTTTTGTGGTGAACTCGGTCTTTCTATCTGGTCTGGTACTAGGCGTCGCTACTTTCGGCGACCTGTACACATCCTTTCCCTTGGAGCGTAGCCTTCGTATGGCACAGAGAATTCTAAAGCATTTCAGCCCTCATGATGCAATAGCAAAGAGGCATTCAACCATACTCGAGCACCTGCAAGAAGCGTGCGAGACCTATCTTGAAACGAGGACCCGAAGGAACATGAAGCGCCAGGGCCTGCTGGTGGGACGTCTTTTCGGCAGTGTCGAGAGCATTACAAGAGAATCACCGGATCACATGGAACAGGACATTGGCCGGATACAAGTCGACAACTGTGCTTTCAATGGACCGAATGAGATCGATCATACGATGCAGACCGTTTTACCCACGACGGGCTCAGGTCCAGGTCTCATGGGAGGGTTGATGGCGCCGCCAGAGAACCACGAGGACAACGCAGAAAGGCCACGATTAGATGACGAAGCAGAAGTATCGGTGTTTGCCGACTTGATCCCTAGCCTCTCGCCGAGTCTGCTATGGTTCGAATCCTTTGACAGTACGATGCCTCTCTTCCCCACAATCGATGCGCATGTGGCGGGTATTTCGACCTTGACGGGAGATGAACAAATGGGAGCGTCAAGTTGTTAGATGAATGGATGGGATTATGATTAATTTGAGATGACTCTTAGCGAATACCAGGTTGAATTTGTAGGAATCCCTCAACTGCATACGTACTTGATATGTAGATTAATTCCACGTCGGTATTTGGGCTGGGATTTTCCTCCTCATCAGTTCGGGAAGGGGACATCTGCCTTTACCTTTGAGAGATTGTTGAGTCAAGGTTGCATCTTGGTTCATTTCGAGATCAAGTCTTTGCAAGCCGCTCGACCTTGCATTATGGTAGGATCCTATAACATCCAGGGGTTTGATCCTCTTTCTGGCCTATCTGGGCGGATCGAGAGGCTATGTAGGTACCTGGGTACTAATGTAGAAAATATCTCATACAACTATATTCGCTAATACGCGAGTAAAAGATTGCCGATTGCTCTGGCCTGGTCAGGTCCTTCCTGAAAGGTGATGCCTGCAAGCTCTCAGCTGCAAGGGTGGGTAGGTACGGCAGGCATCAGCGCATGGCCTGGAACAAGGCAACTCGATCTTTTACCCAATATTTTTCTTCCCAGACAATCCTTTCATCATTTCCCTTGTCTCAATGGAAAACCCTGTCTCTTGCCGTTCAACTCCAACTGCCAGCCTCATGGATTGTCGCTGCGTCTCTCGATTATGCAGATGCAGGACGGTCTGGCGTGCTTTTGGGAGAACACAGCCACGAGCACGCCAATAAGCATTGAGCAACCGAGATTGCCGATGCCGGAGCACTATTCCACGAGCTCGTCGCTACCTAGGCAATATGAAAGATAGCTTGTTAAACGGCAACCTAACAGCAGCAATCAAGTTATCGGCCAATGGTGACTTCCACGCATATCCCAATGGCACTTCATCTCTTACATTTCAGAGTTGTGAGATAAAATGGATAACTCATTAACTACTCCGTAGGCTGCACAAATGTTCCGCGGTTCAAGCGGGAATGCCGCGAACCCCTGCACGAAATGACTGGCTATCCAACGATGTAGTAGACACTACTGCCTGCTCGCCGGTACAGTCATACACCGTGATCGTCATTTGGAACCTGCAAAAGGCGCCCCAGAAGCGAGAAGTGGTGGGGGGATCCTGCGGCTTACTTTGATCATACAAAATACGGCTAGAATTTCTCTCTGAAATGTCTCCATTGTCGTGGATTCAGTGTCATCTGTCAAGGCACCTCGAAACGGAGTCATAACCCTCTTCATTGTCATACATACACCGCATCTGATGGTCTGTAAGACGAACGAATCCCTGGCAAGCAGTCCGACATGTTATGAATGAGCAATGACATGTTCGACCATCCGAAATCCGGGTTCATCTTTCTCTCATCTCATTTATTACTCATCGAACTTGTAACTTGACTAGGGAGAGAGGAGGTAGGCAAGCAAAAGTTCGCTTACATATCTTACCTCCACTTCCAATACAAGAAGACCTCAATGCCTGGCCGGTCATTTGTTGCTCTCTGCAGCGCTTTCTTTCTCGTCTTATACTAAGCACTTTTGTACTCGTCTTTGAGCCTGGAAGGTAGACGTCCCCAAGCCCGGCTTCATCTTCAAAATGACAGTCGTCATGATGGCTCCAGACAGCTTTTCGCTCCCATTAACCATCTTTGGATTGGTCATTGTAGCATTGTCTACTTCGCCCGCTGTCTCCGCCATCCTCGCCCAATTCCGCGATAGTTCGCCAAAAGACAACTTCTACCAAGATGTTGATGGACATAGCTCGCCCGAGACAATCGCGGCCTTCTCCAATCGCAGGCCCAAAGGTGCCATTTTGGCCCTGTCGATAATCGGCCTAGGCACATCGATTGCTATCTCCGTCCTGCATTTTCTCCATCCTCATTACTATAGCCAGTCTGGGCTGGAGAACTGGCTTATCACATCCGCCTGGGTATGCTGTATCCCATGAGTACCGTTCAAGCTGTGAGGTAAGGTAGACAGGCTGACAGTTTTCTCTTCTTTACAGGGTCTCGTTCTCATTCACGCTATTTCTCTCAGTGCCCATCATTCTTCGGTTCAAGTTTACAACCTAGGACTATGGTTGCTAGCATCCTGTCTCATCGTTGCGGCTTTGAGTATACCAGCATTAGCCAGAGAGGTCCAAAACCGCATCACGCTGGACAAGACTCTCGTCATCTTGCGCACCGTCAACGCTGTAACAGTCTTCTCCCTAGGTCTCTCCAGTGTTCTTCTACCTAGACGGCCCCAGGTCCTCTTCAAAGATCGTAAAGTCGATGATGAGCGTACAGTTTCGGCCCTATCTAGATACACCTGGTCTTGGACTGAGCCTCTCATTGGGCTTGCTTCCAGAAAGAATGACTTGGATTCAACTGATATCCCTCATCCGGATCAAAGGATTCGAGCCGAGGATCTCAAACGAAAGTGGGATGCGTTCAATTTCCAAACCAGCCTGTTACGCTCACTGCTCTGGGCATTTAAACGAAGTCTTGCCATTCAATGGAGTATTACCGTCTTCCGAAATCTTGTTGGCGTTCTGCCATTCTATATCATGCTCCGTCTAATCAACATTCTTGAGGAGCGAGGGCACGGAGGCTCTCCGACACTGGAGCTTTGGGCGCTTGTCGCTGGAATAGCTGCCTTCAGCATGCTCGATGCGGTAAGATGCCCTGCCAGAAAGTAATTGTTGATTCATGTCTAATGTTGCTCAGTGGATCGAAGGATGGGTATTTTGGTACTCGTTTGCCAGCATGGCCATTCCCATTCGCTCCCAACTATCTTCCCTGATTTTCGAAAAGTCTCTGCGACGAAAGAATGTAAAAGCTGCCGAAAAGGTTGAGGATGAGTCCAAGACAGATGCCGATGATAAAGAAGACGACGACGCCGACGCCGACGGTTCGAGCGTCCTGAAGTCTAACCAGGCCATTGTCAATCTTGTCGGCGTTGATGCGCAACGGATTGCCAACTTCGCAGCCTATCAATTTCTGATTATCAACAGCGTTGCTAAACTGGTCATCTTCTCGGCATTCATTGTGCGCTTGATCGGATGGATTCCTTTTGCTGCAGGCATCCTTGTCTGGGCTTTGACTCTTCCCATTAACGGCTGGTTCTCCAAGATTCTTATGAAAAAGTCCGAAAAGCTCATGAAACTTCGAGATGAAAAGCTGGCCGTGATCAACGAAGCTCTGCTGGGTATGAGACAGATCAAGTTTGCCGCCCTCGAGTCTAGATGGGAGAAGCGTATCATCGCCATGAGAGACAAGGAGCTTCAGACCCTTTGGAAGCTGTTTATCGCCGACACTGGTCTCTTCGGATGCTGGGTAGTTAGCCCGATTCTACTTGCTGCTACATCTCTAGCTGTCTATGCTTTCATCAACGGCAAACTCCTCCCTTCGGTGGCCTTTGTCAGTATTGCAGTTTTCAAAGCACTCGAGGTCATGCTAGGAGTTCTCCCTGAGATCATCATGAACGCCGTCGAAACACTTGTCTCCATCAGACGAATCGATAAATACCTCAACGGTCCTGAAATGGAACAGACCTTGACTAGCGGGCCAGAGGTGGCTTTTGAGAATGTATCCATTGCCTGGCCCGTGGATGAAAAGACGGCCGAAGAGGATCGGTTTGTATTGAGAAACCTCCACTTCAGCTTCCCTTCTGGTGAACTCTCCATCATTTCGGGCAGGACAGGAACCGGAAAGAGTCTCCTTCTGTCCTCTCTTCTTGGGGAGACTGATCTTCTTGAGGGCAGCATTGATATGCCATTGACAGTTCCGCCCGCAGATAGGCACGACGACAAAGCTCACCCTGGGAACTGGACTCTTCCTGGCTCAGTCGCATATGTTGGGCAGAATCCATGGCTCGAGAGTGCCTCATTTAAGGACAATATCTTATTCGGCCTTCCCTTTGTAGAAGAGCGCTATAACGAAGTCATCAAGGTTTGCGCTCTGAAGAAGGATCTGGACATTCTCACAGACGGTGACAAGACTGAGCTCGGAGCCAATGGTATCAACCTGAGCGGAGGTCAGAAGTGGCGAGTTACTCTCGCTCGCGCCATCTATTCCCGCGCCAGCATCTTGATCATGGACGACATCTTTAGTGCTGTCGATGCCCATGTTGGACGACACATTTTCGAAAAGTGTGTCGCCGGCTCGATTTGTAAAGGACGAACTCGGATCCTGGTCACGCATCATGTCGCGCTGGTTCAGTCCAAGGCCAAGTTTATTGTTGAACTCGGCGAGGGTACTGCTCTTCATGCCGGCCTGGTTTCGGAACTTTCTCGAGAAGGTATTCTGGACGAGATCCGGCAACACGAGCAGACTGACAAAGAAGTTGCGGAAGACGAGGCTGGCGAAGCTTCAACTACTGTGAACTCTGAGGAGATTTCGATCATCGGCGATGCTGGGGTCTCCGAGACGAATGCGTTGCAAAAGGTCACGTCCAAGAATGCCAAACAGTTCGTCCAGGACGAACTTCGCGAGAAGGGTGTGGTCAAGAGGCATGTTTACCTGGCCTATTTCAAAGACAGTGGCGGTATCCGGCTTTGGGGTATTTGCGCCGTTATCTTTCTAACTTTTGAGGTTGGCATCTTGGGTATGATGTTGCGCTCTGCTTTTGATTCTCTTGTTCTATCTCTAACAGTTCAACAGGTCGATCGTGGTGGTTGCGAATCTGGACAGCACAGACACACCAGGATGCTTCAGTCATCAGTCTTCGGTCACAGCATGGTACTAGTTCCATGTTGTACTCACCTCAGTTCCCCTCTCTTACCACTTCATCCTTCCAAGCTGTTGAGATGGATCGTGACCTCGCTTTCTACCTCTGGATCTACGTCGCCATCTCTCTAACCACTGCTGTCATCGGCACATTGCGATTCTTCTGGGGCTATTTTCTGGCTATAAAGGCCAGCAGGGCTCTTTTTGAAAAGATGCTCTTTACTGTTCTGCGTGCTCCCCTCCGATGGCTTGATACTGTTCCCATTGGCAGGGTTCTCAACCGGTTCACGTCCGACTTCAACACCATCGACAACCGTATCACTATCGACTGGACCTTGTTCATGGCCAACCTACTTGGGGTAGTCGGCGTCTGTGTTGCCGCATTGCTTGCGTCCTACTATGTCATTCCTCTGGCCATCGTACTCCTTGGCTTTGGTATACTGATTGGGAATCGATATCTCTACGGCGCCCGGCCTCTGAAGCGCCTCGAGAGCAACTGCAAGTCTCCTGTCTTTGAGCTTTTCAACGCGGCTCTTTCTGGCGTTTCCACCATCAGGGGCTTCCAAAAGACTCGGGTCTACATTGATCGCATGTACAGCCATCTCGATAGCTGGGCCATCATCTCGTCTTACATGTGGTCGGTGAACCGCTGGATGGGTCTCCGTATGGCACTCGTTGGTGCTGTATTCACGGCATTCGTAGGCGTCATTGTCATTATTAGCCCGAGCATGGACGCCGCCCTTGCTGGGTTCACCCTTTCTTTCGCCCTCGACTTTGCTGAGAGCATCCTTTGGGCTATTCGGCACTACGCAAACATGGAGCTTAACATGAACTGTACCGAACGCGTCGTCGAGTACACTGAGCTCGAGACAGAGTCGCTGGAGGGTGTCATGCCTCCTGCTGCATGGCCTACTTCTGGGTCGATGGAGGTCAAAGACCTAGAGGTGTCATATGCTTCCGATCTGCCTCCTGTGCTGAAGGGTATCTCTTTCCAGGTCAACAACAATGAACGGATTGGTGTCATTGGACGTACCGGTGCCGGCAAGTCTTCACTGACGCTTGCACTCTTTCGCTTCTTGGAGGCTCGCTCTGGAAGTGTTTTCGTCGACGGCCTTGATATTTCCAAGATCAACCTCCACAGCCTACGCTCCCGTCTGGCCATAATTCCTCAGGTTCGTATGTCCGATATCTATTTCTAATGCAGTTCACCCCAGCTAACTTTCCTAGGATCCCGTTCTCTTCTCTGGAACTATTCGCTCAAATCTCGACCCCTTCGACGACAACACCGATGAGGAGCTCCGCGAATCTATTGCGCGAGTCCATCTCGTCGATTCCCGACCTGCCACTCCTACTAACGAGCCATCTTCCTCGGCAACGTCTACAGTCGTGCCTAAGAATACAAATATCTTCCGCGACCTGTCCAGTCCCATCTCCGAATCCGGCGGCAACCTCTCTCAAGGCCAACGTCAGCTTCTCTGCCTCGCCCGCGCCATCGTCTCTCGTCCCAAGATCATGGTTCTCGACGAGGCCACTGCAGCAGTCGACATGGCCACTGACACCCTCATCCAGCGCAGTATCCGCGAAGAGTTCACCGACAGCACACTCATCGTAATTGCGCATAGACTTAGCACGATCGCGGATTTTGATAGAATCCTGGTGCTTTCAGACGGTCAGGTTGCAGAGTTTGGCTCGCCCAAGGAACTCTGGGAGAAGGGGGGTATGTTCCGTGACATGTGTGAGAGCAGCGGTGAGAAGGAGAAGCTGAAGCAGACGATTTTCCCCGAGGTTTGATACAGTTTCGGAAATCCAAGGTTGTGATTAGAACATAGGGCAAAGTTTTGCTGTTTTGGAATTGAGAAGAAAATATGTACATCGCTCCAGGAGAGACAATCACGGCTTTAGAACCTGAATTACAGTTGCATGTGAGTGTTTTATAAATATGTGAAAAGAATCCTTATTGATCATATCCTGAACTGCCTACATCAGTCATTAAAGTCATCAAAGTAATCAGGCACGTGGTAACCTATCTGCCGGCTTATTCAATCTTGGTTGCCGCTCTCATTCGAAATCATGCTCCCCTGACCACCGCTCTGAAATAATTCCACATATACATCACTTATCAAATTATGACAAAGTCTTGTACCAAACCAAAATTCAAAGCAAGTGTTCATAATCCAACACTTTAACAGCAATCCTTCTCATCGTCAGAGTCGTGGAGAGTATTGTCAAAGCCCTCAACCGACGCGGTATTCTTGATGTAGTCTTTGAAACCGCGACTCATCTTGACAACGGCGCGGAGGTGTTTCTCTGAAATCGCAATGCGATCAGCGTTCGCTTCCTCAGCTTCACTCTCAGCCAGGGCGAGGGCTGTCTGCATGGCGTTACGAATCTCACGCCCGTTCCACTTGAGGCTGCGGACATCAGGGCTGTTCCACACATATTCACCGGCAGAGTTCAGAACATGAACGCGGCCGTTCGAGTCGTTTGCGAGACGGTCAAAGTTCTGCACCCATATACGCTCACGATCCTCGTCACTGAGATTCTTGTAGTGTAAGGCGACATGAATACGGCTCAAGAAAGCGGTATCGAACGACTGCACACGGTTTGTAGTGAGAAAGAGAACACCGCGGTAATACTCGAGAGCACGCAGGAACACCGAGACAAGACCATTGCGTGAAATGTCCTTGGATCGACGGCGCTCAAGATAGACATCGGCCTCGTCCAATAGAACTAACGCACCATAGCGCTGGCCAAGCTCGAGAAAGTAGCTCAGATTCGCTTCAATGTTGAATGTGTCCACACTTAGATCACCACTGGTGAGGGCGATAAGAGGCCGATTGGTAAGCTCTGCAATGCACTCGGCGGTACATGTCTTACCCACACCTGGAGCACCATGAAGAAGGAAGATTCTACCCTCGCCCTTGTTCTTGACAAAGTCGTTACCCCATGGCGATATCTCACCGCTTCTCAAATTGGTCGCAAACTTGCCAATGAGAGCTTTGGTGGTCAACTTGATATCATCATCGAGAACAAGGTAATTGAATGCGTCCCGATCTGGCTTGACTTCGGCCAGATGGGCGACGTTGAGATGACCCCAGCGACGTTCTCCCAGAATGAAGCCAGGGATGGTGTTGCTACAGACGAGGTAGAAGAGGTCGCTCTCAGGGGGGGTATCCTTGTTGGGGTCCAGATCCTCGAAGCCAACATAGGGGCTACGATTTGTCTCCCTGGACCGATTCTCTTGACAGGTGTGGCAGCCACACTGAGGCAGGTTCATGGGAAGATGGTCTTTAGGAGGTGGCGGGGTCTGGCTCATGAGAGGAGGACGATGGTAGCGAGCCGTGCCACGCATAGAATCAGGGCCAAGGAAGTAGTAGGTGTCGAAGCCTGAAGCATCGCAAATGACCCTGCCACGCATGAAACCGGTCGGCCCACGAGACTGCCTGTTGGCAGAGCCAGAATTGACAAGCTGGCCATCGTATTCCATGTATGTCGGACGCTTGAGAAGCTCCCAGTACACCTTGCCCAACTCAATATCCCTCTCTCTCATGGTCTTGCCCCCTTGTGCTTCAAGGTCTTCGGGCCAAAAGTTAGCAGGAATGACGGGCAAGGCACCAATGGCTTGCTCGCCGAGCCACGGGGTAATGTTGAAACTGAACATGAAACGGCCGACTTTGAAGCCGTTGGTTTCGATCATCCAGCAGTTGACCTTGTAGACGTCGGAGAGTGTATTGGGACTTTGGTTCACCCGGACGTCACTAATGACATATGGAGTCCAGATGTCATATCGTTTAGCGTAGATGACTTCACCTGGCTTGAGGAGAAGCCAGAATAGGTCGAATGTAGCTTTTGGCGTCGTCAACTTGTGGCGCTCCTCCTCTTGGCGAATCTCTTTACCAAGATTGTCTTCTAGGAACTTGAGAAGAACATCGATGTGCTCAGCAGTGGTATCGACATACTCGGCGTCATGGGCTGGAGGTTGATGGTCACGGTGATGGGCGAGAGCTTGGCGGTGGTGGTAAAGTACGCGGTAGGGAGAAGAGATGGTGATGTACTTGCCGTCAAGGTTGATGTACGGGTAGTAAGACACAACAGCCTTGAGAGCATTGATGAGATGCTCGGAGTGAATGACCATGAAGGGTCGGGCGGTGCTGGGGGTAGATACTTCCCCGTCACCCTCATCATCCGAGTAGTAGTCGTCGCAGCGATATTCACCCTGGTCAAAAGTCTCCGTGATGGGCCGGCCTTGTTGGCCTGGGCCATTATCGCGGCGGCGGTGACGTCTCATTCTCTGTGAGGGACGGCTGGTGAAAACCTTTGTGACGATTTCAATTACGGGTCTCTCTCCACGGGGTTGATCTTCCTCGGTGACGCTGTCATCTTCATCAAATTCGGGGATGTTTTCGAATGCTTTGATGCTTTGGCGATCTAAGGGGTACGTTAGCAAGATGGCGGGAAAATTGATATTACAGACACTTACATTCGAGAATCTTGTCGTCCCATCCGATGTACTTAAGTACATACAAGACGTGGGGGACCTTGCCATCAATTCTGAGGCTCCTAGTATTTGGGGAACGGCGGGGCCTGATGACCTCCATAGGACGTCTAAGGCCAACGTCCTCAAAGCTTGCAACAGAGCTGACATCGTCGTTGTCCTCGACACCAGGAACAGACCGAGGACGCCATTCGGGAGACGCCATGGTTCGCATTCGGGGGGTTAAGGTTGAGGGCGTGGAGAACTTTGGTTAGTAAAAGAATCTGGCGAAAAGAGAAGATGTTTTCAACCTTGGACTCTTTTGAGGATGAAACTGGCTTATCTTTATACTTTAAAGAATACCTACCTACCTACCTAACCAGGCAGGCGTCTGACGGGGCTCACCTTCTTCCTTACTGCAAGGCAAGTTGGCCTCTAACTAGGCAGGCAGCGAGGCATCCTTGACTCTATCATCGATCTCATCCGGCTGCAAGTAAGACCAGTGATGCTTTGGGCGACCCAATAAGCATTCTGTTTGGTCCCCCTTCTACCCCACCTTCCTCAGGTCTGGACCTTGGCAACTGGTATGCAAGGCAGCAGTACCACGCTAAGTGATTTGGAGCCTACCAAGCTCACATCCACGAATGATCAGGACTTGGCCTCATCTACATCGACATCAGGACGGGCACCAACCACAACAATACATAACGTTGCGAATGTCATGCCGCCTTGACGAGAATCAGCCGTTGCAGAGTCCAAACTACCAGTCGATTGACTCCCATCCCAATCCATGTATCAGTGGTATTCCAAACGCCCCAGCGGTTTTCACATCAAAATAAAAAGACAAGGCAAACCTACGGCTAGGTCTCAAGTGTTCCCGTTTCTTGCACTCGCCGTGACGTTACTCGCATGTGCCAATAGGAACTTGCAACACGTCAGCGTCAACTTGCAGGCTTTAGTCCATCCATCGTCTTGCGCAATTCCCAGCTTGATGCTCACGTCTCCAATCTTATCACCGTCAATCTTATAAGGGAGGCTAAGAGGATTGCCGCTAGCCTCGGTCTGTCGCTGTACGAAAGCGCCAAGCTGTCTCACCAGCTCGAGAAATCCCACCATGGCGTTGTCGAATTTCCGGTGCATAAAGGTCAAGCCTAGGGGCATGTCTCCTGAGCTGAACAATTCCAGCACATGTTTCTTCGGTGGTGGCTGGACGGCGCGTGAGCCCAATCTGCTCGACGACGGGCTTGATATCTCATAACGAACGATCTTGGACGTGCTTCCCATGGGCTGTGGATCGTAACCGTCAAACTTATACCCAAGTTTCTCTGCCACCGTGACAAGTAGGAAGAGCGCATGGCCCCAGGCAGCATTGATCTCTGGCCAGTCGACTGGCTTATTCGATAGTCGCCCTAGCCGCAGACCGTTGATCGTCGCAAAGCTACCGTCGTGACTGATGCAGAATGTGTCGTTGTAGACGTTTGACCGCTGCAGTTTCTCCAGCAGTTGCGAGTCGTTGCTGTACTTGGCGTTGATACTGTCCCTCTCCGACTGAAAATCAGCCATCTTGTCGGCAAAGGCGTTCCTCTCCCGCCAGAACTTTTTCTCCTCCTTATCCAATTGTCGTGATTCTTCTTCAAGAGCCACTAACTCCTCGTCCAAGGTATCTTTCTCAGCCTCGAGCTTCTTGAGTTCCTCCATGGCAGCTGCCCTGTCTTGTTCCGCCTTTCTAAGTGCATCCTCTTGGGCTTTCATGTCACTCTCGTTAGGCTGGTTTGCCTTTACCTCCTTAAGGTGTCTAACATACGCATCTCTCTCTTTCGAGGCCATTTCCAACTTCTTCTGCAGGCCCTCGACGAGCATTTCTGTGCATTCAACGCATATCGGGTGATCTATGTCTGATCGAGAGGAAAGGATTTCGAAAAGTCGGTTTATACGACCCATCTCGTCGCCGATGGGAGCGTCATGTTCGCTGGCTGTGCCTCTGCTTGAGCTCGCTCGTCGAAGAGGGACTGAGGGTAAAGGCGGCTCTGGTGTTTGAGACGATGGATTGGCGACTTGCGACTCGGTAAGATATATGAACGACATCGAAGAGTCACGAGGGCCGCCATGGTTGCGCTTAAAGATGGGTGGCCCGGCATTGCTAGAAACCTTGTTGTAGAGAGACCTGCGCAGCTGTTCTAGAGGCTGAGTTGAGGGCGGCGGCGGGTTGATCGGTTTTTTGGGAGCTTGCGGCGACGAAGAAGCTGACGGGTCGTGTAAGCTGGCGATATTGGTAGGGGGATAAATTAGTTTGTACTTACATATGAGAAGATCATAGGCAGCTGAGTTGAGATCTCCCAGCGAGCCGTCCAGCTTCAGAGGCTGGCGACATTTTTGGCAGTTCATCTCGGCGTTTGTAAGTGCATTATTTTGAAAGACTTCGGCAAGGAGAGGCCACTGGGGGTTGAAGTGACAAAGGTGAAGTGAAGATGGTGGGTAGGTGAATGATGATGGATGGTGGTTGGTGAATGGTGGAGCCGATGCACCTGATGATGTCGAGAAGGAGTGACGTGACAGTACAGAGGGGCACCTGTTCTGTCTCGGTCGCTGTACATAAACTTGGGTACCTCTACAGTGTCTGCTAGGTACCTAATCTAGATGATTATTATAGACATGCTATTCATTCACGACGTCCAGAACCACCCACAAGCTACTATTATTTAATAAGCCCCCATTTGTATTATGTATTCTTGACTTTAGAGACATCTTAATTGCGTACTATCGACAGTCAGCAAGCTACTCTTGGTCAAAGAGCAGAAGTGAACCAGTGAACCCCCACGCGCACCGTAAACTATCACTTTACGCGTCATGGCCTGAAAACGCGTCGAGATGCGCTTGCTCCAACCCAAGCTAGTTGCTCCCCAACTAACAGAATGCGATAACGATTGGATGCACAGTAAGTAGACTTCCTCTCTTCGACAAGGCTATCGCAACACACGCTGCCAACCTGAACGATTTATACGAAGTGACTACTTGAACCTACCTCATCTCGTATAAACTTCCTTACATCTTCTTTTACAAATATTCAACGCCAATGCACGAGTCATTGTTATAATGGAACCGCCTGCGAAGCGGCGACGGCGTGGCTTGCCACCTGCCAGTCGCAAACGCGATGCCGACGACAACAGCAACGATAACGACGATGAACTCGCCTCCCATCCTCAAGAAATCACTGTGCGGCGCGATCCCGACATACGATTCGCACTCAAGCGGGCGAAGGCCGATCACAAACTCCAGGCAACCATGGCCCACATCATTGAAAAGTACAGTCACAACTTTGATGGCGTTGGAGACGAAATCGACATGGAGACCGGAGAGATTATAGTCGACAATGGCCATATAAGTAACATGCGAGATGAAGGAGATGTTGGAAATGTCTGGAGGGGCAATGCTGCGAGCGACGAAGATGACGAGGATGAGGGGATATTGCTTGAGGATCTGACTAATGAACACTCCGACGACGAAGATATCAATAGATCACAAGACTCAGACAGCCAGAACGAACGAGAAACGAATGCCGAGTTGGGTGATTCGAGCTTGACTTCAAATACCCACCCTCAGGCAGATTCTACTCCGACAACAACTCGCGATAGCAATCATAAAACAGGCGAACAGCATCGACATAGTCCTCCCAGAAACCCTCAGTTAGGTATCTCCACGCCATCTAACCCTCAACCTTCACATGGACCGCTACCTTTCGGCTATAACACTCCATCTTACGGCTTTGGACTAGCCCCCGGCGGTTTTGGACCGTGGGGTATGTTGCCCGGTTACATGATGCAAGCATGGGGCCGTGATGATGTCCCTCCGTATATGGCGATGCCTCCAAGCAGGCCAATTCCCGGTCTGGAAGGGGGGAGATATGAGTTTCCTGCGCAGAACGAGTATACCTCTGTATGGGGACAGGGTCGGTCCCGGAGAACAAAAAAGGCCGGCACAATGAGGGGGGTCGTAAAGACCTCAGCCAGTTCTGTCGGAAAGGAGACCGTTACTAGCAATCAAGGGGAACAAGGTCATGATATCCCTGCTGATGCATCTGACGGCTCTGGCGGCAGAAGGCTACCGCAAGACGGAGGCAGGGCGGGTGAAACAGTCATCAACCTTAGTGATGAGGATGATGACCTCGATTTATCCAGTCTAAAACCGACAAGCTCTCCGGACAAAGCTTTGGAGGTCAGTTCGGGCAACGTCTTGAAAGAGCCACCCACACACTCAAAGCAAGTCATCAAATCCCGCAGACGTTCCGGTCCGTCTCAGAGTCAAGTTCAGATTCCAGGCCGAATCTCGCAGCGAGCAACAAGAACGCCGAATCAAAGGTCCGGTCAGACATTGACCATCAGGTTTCCTCGAGTAGACCCCAGAACTCGAGAGGAGTATAAGCGTATGGACGACACTGCAATTTTGGAATTGGACTTGGCTCCCGGAACTGGCCAACCAAATTCTGATATGAACATGCCCAGCAAAGCCGACGTGAGACTAGACCAAGTAATACCAGACTCTCAGGATACGGCAACGCCATTCAACAGCAGCGCTCCTCAAGCGTCACCTCAATCAACAACAAACACTAATAAGTCAATCGAGCCGACTCATGACTTTTCGGTTTCTATGGACCTCTCCGATGATGAGGCTCCGTTACTGTTATCGAAGCTGAATCCCGTCAGGGGGAAGACTACCGTCAAAGCACCCATCAGCAGGAATCTTCCTAGTAGTGAGCCTGCTGAGCAAGATTCTGTTCCAGATCATAATCAACCACATAGCAAACTTGGTCAAGAACAACCAGCTGCGGATAACGTCACTGGAACAGAGGGGAATCTGCAAGAGGAAACCTCGGTTGACAAACATGCAACTGATAGCCGTCGACCTGGAGAAAGGGAATCTCCCAAGTCGAGACCTTCGAGTTTTGTTGATAGCTTAACGAACAATGCTGCCACAGCCTCTACTCTCACAAAACCACAAACCCCGATACCTACGCAAACAGAGGCATCGGCATCTAGCAATATTCAGTTGCTAAACACCGTCAAGAAACCTGAATATATTCGCCGTCGCCCACGACAGCCTCGGGTCTCGGAATCAGGGAACAAAACTAGTCCAGGCACCGACCGATCGATGGGTTCTGGAAAGAGAGCTACAAGATACTCCTCGAGGAGAACACTTGAGGCGGATAAGCCACTATCGGACGAACCCGTGAATAAGGCTGCGGATGACTCTGCAGATATACCTGTAGATGAACCCATGAGCGAGATCTTAAACAAATCCATAACAGTCTCCGACCCCCAAACAGACTTGGACACTACACCAACAACACAACCGAAAGTAACCGAGATACCCAGCTCCCTCTCCCAAGACGACCAACTTCCTCCTCTGCCACCAAAGCCCTTAATCACCGACCCATCAGCAACGCCAAAAAGACGCAAAGATCGCATCTCCCGTCCCGCCGGAACACCATCTTCCAACCCCCACACCCCTCGCCATGCCTCCATCCGCACCTCCCACGCCCCTTCTTCACGACGTTCCCTGCTCTCCTTCGTATCGGACGACTCGGACTCAGACGAGCTGGTTCACGCTGCGACGCCAGCTTCTCAACCAAAGAGTGCGCGATCCGTGACCCACAAGCTTTGGCGTTCGACGACTCTGACCACCGAGGTACATCGCACTCCTAGTAGGAGACATCGTGTCGCTGAGGACAGTCCGGGGAATATGGTAAAGACACCTGGTGGTACTGTAAGGACGTGTGGTCTAGATGGCTACGACTGTGGACGAGACTTTTGCTTCGCCTGTTTGTAGTCATGAGTAGTCGAGACGTGGCTACCAAGGTCAAATGCGTAATACTTGCGAGCTCAACTCAGCAATGCATACATACATGCCTTGGTTATGAGTTGCAATCGTAGCATATACAGGAGTTTGATCAAATGTGCAAAATCATGTCGAAATCCTGCTAAACCATATCGCTATTTCAAATCATGATAATCGACTGAAATTGCTGTGCTCAATGTTCATTAGACGTGCCACGGCCTCCGTTATAATTTCCAGACCCCAAACGCCAAAAGAACTTCTCCATTGCATCCTCCACCGCGTGATCCACCCATAAAACATTCCAATACTGGGTGTCATCCCCCAAAGTGGAATAATAAGCCACCATAGCATAGGTGATAAAACCAAAACACCTTCGTCTTCACATCGATATCAGAACTTGTCACGGAATCAAAGCCCCGAGAGACCATAACCCAGCCGGATACTGCCCTCGCATAGCCGGAAGGATCGGCAAAAATGCGTCAAGTCTTCTTATTGATTCCCGTTCTATGAAGAGCTAGGGCCATCGAAGTGGAACTGCCGGCCGAGGGTATCATGAGTGGTTGCCGGCGGGGACGAGAAGCCGTTGATCTAATGAGGCGAAGAGAAAAGTATCAATAGATTCAACGCCTTCAGGGCTTGTTGCCAACTCCGTTGCCAGCCGCGAGGTTCTGCTTAAAGACTTCAGGGTCGCGTACAGGGTCAAAGTAGGGGTGAGCCTGAGCTTCCTTGGCAGTGAGACGTTCCTGTTTCCTAGTCAGACATAGAAAATTGCGGGAAGCAGACTAGAGACAAACCTGGTGGTCGTATCGCAACAGCTTATCCAAGAAATCTATGGCCTCATTAGAGACAAATCGCTGGTTCTCTGAGGTTACAAAGCTATGCCAGGGCTTCTTCTGGAATCGTCCGAGAATGTCGTCGTATTGCGCGTCAAGTTCGATTTCATACTTGTCGATGTAGTCAAAGAGATCGTCCGTACCAAGAACCTTGGCGATCTTGACAAGCTGGTCCGAGTTGCTGTTGCCGTGGAAGAAAGGTTCCTTGCGGAAGATCATGGACGCAAACATGGCTCCGAGACTCCACATGTCAAGACTGTAGTCGTATTCCTGGAAATCGACCAACAGCTCAGGACCCTTGAAGTAGCGAGACGCCACGCGGACATTGTACTCGGTGCCGGGATGGTAGAATTCGGCCAGACCCCAATCAATAAGACGCAACTATAGCAGGTTAGCAGCTATGCGGTGGTGATAGTCGGTCGCGGTAGTGGTCGCGGAACCGGGGGATATCGGAGACAGACTTTTCGGTTCTCATGATCGATCATAACGTTATGAGGCTTCACATCGCGGTGCATAATACCCTTACTATGGCAGAAGTCGAGGGCCTTGAGGAGTTCAAGGATATAGAAACGAACATCAATATCATTGAACTTGGGGTACAGGGTTCGGAAATCGGTGTTGTTGACGTGCTCAAAGATGAGAGAGGGTGTCTTGCTCTAGATATTGAAAGGTTGATTAGCCGTTTGCCCAGGCGCCTGTGGTGGCCATAATGGATGAACAAGAAGAAGGGGGAGGAAGGTGCCCACCTGCGAATCTCGGACAACATCGAGAAGAGCGACGACATTAGGGCCGCCAGCGAGATTCTGAAGAATCTTGATCTCACGCTTGATCTTCTTCTTCTTGACAGGCTTCAGAACCTTGACGACGCATTTTTGGTAGTTAACGATGTTGATGCCTTCGAAAACTTCCGAATACTTTCCGCGGCCTGTTGAAATACGCAAGGATCCAGGATTAATAACTCAAGGGCGTACAAGAGGGTGAGGATTAATTCAAAGCATACCAATCTTTCGAACGACCTCGTAGTTCTCGAGTACACCCCAGCCTAAGGGCAAAGGTTAGCATGCGGGCGCGTGAGCGCACAAGACGGAGGACGAACTGATGTTAACGCTGTCGTAGTCCCAGTAACTGCGGGGCATGTTCTGGTTGACATCGGCGTAGACGCGCGCCATGGTGGGCGGAGAGAGTGCGACCGTCAGAAGACGACGCGAGTGCTATGCTATTGAGGATTTGGAGGTGTGATGAGAAATATTTTTTTTTGGATGTCGCCTGCGGAAAATGATAAAGTTGCCGGCGACGAGGGTGTTAAGTGGGTTGTCGAGCGGCAGTATGAATGTCGTTGGGTAGAGAGCGGGAAGAGGCTGGAGGGAGAAGAGTGAGGAGGGTTTAGCAAAATCACAAGCCTAGGTGGGATGTTCCAAGGTTGTAGTGGAGCATGGCCGAGTGGTTCCCCAGCAAAAGGCAGGTAGGCGTGGAAGGCAGGCGAGCCCCAAGGCTCAGGGCAGCCCGTAAAAGTAGGTCACCTCCATAAGAAAAGAACCTGGTCTTACCAGTTGAGTCTTCCTCAAGTTTAGCTCAATCCTGCCCCCGGTTTTGGTGGTCTGGCCAGTTCATGATTGGCTGTCAACTTCCAAGCTCAAACTGCGATAAGATATCGCCACAGAGAGAGGGCTAAAAACAGACACGCAAGGACAAGGTAAATAAACTCTACCTACTTATGGAGGATGCTACCCTTCTCTATTAAAATAAAAATCAATTATAACTAGAGGAATGATGGAATCGAGATTTACGTTCATAACTACCCAAGCATAAGATTATATCTATAATACCCAGCCAACCAATATGAAGGTTTGAAATTCAATGTCGAAATTCGTCGAAAGACACAGTCTACAATTGCTTCTAGATGATCGAGATAGGCTTGTTCGTAAAGCATCAATTCATTATACTGTAATCCTCTATAAAATCCATCGGCCAATTGCAGAGGCCTTTGCGTTAACCCATATCTGGAACGTAGGATCAGTCACCGGACAAGTCACGGTCATTCAGGCTCCCTCTTGAACACCGTTCTCAGCTTTTGCCCTTCAAATCCCCCAAAGCCCTACAACCTGATCGACGCCAACTGTCAGCAATGTTCAGAAAGCTCAGATGCAGGATTCGACAACAGGAATTCATCTTTTCAGAGAGAAGATTAAGTGCTCGACATGTCAGAGCTGTCAGACGTCATCATCGACCAAAGCCGATGAGTCTTCCGTCTTTAGCATCTGATCCGACTAAGGATGACGATACGAAAAGGTTTTCATCATGATGTACTAGAAAAAAAGGACAAAACAACAATAGTAACATACCTGTGCGTACGGCCAACGTTTTTGTTAATGCAAACGTCTCGCGGAGTACCGAGACCTTTAGCTGCACTCAATCTAGCCAACGTCGGCGCTTGACGTCTGTCTGCCTTCCACTCAATCAATCGTAGTCCAGCGAGTCAAGTCCCTTGTCGACCACATCCCATGTACGCTTCCGCAGATCGGGTTTCGGTTCAGGACGGCCTCGCTTGTTGCCCTTCTTTTTCTTCTTTTTCTTGCTGCTGTGGAAAGAGGCCGGTAAAGTTGCGGAAGATGTTGTTGCTAGGTCCGGGTCGAGGCTCGTCGTGCTCGTAACCGTAGTTTCATTCAAGGGAACCGCTTTCTTGGAAAGCCTCTTCTTCTGCTCCTCTTTGCGAAGAGCCTCGAGTTCTGAGTGACGAAAGATCTCGATTTGTTCATCAGTCAGGGTACGTTTGACACCATCGTCATAATAACCCAAGTCATCCTCTTCCTCCCAATACTCCTTGGCGACGACCTCATCGTTGGGCTGCTGGTTGACTGGCTCTACGAATGTGGCTCTGAAGGAAGTGATAGCATGTTGGCAAAAATGCGCCTCATGGAAGGCAGCCAGTTCATCCTGATCCTGTCAGCGAATGGCAAGCAGTAAAATGTCAGTCAAGTAGCTTACCTTTGAAACATTTGGTACTCTGTACTGAATGTTCAAGCCTACATCATCGGGCTTGGGCATGTCTATGGTGATGAAAAATAAAGTAATTGTCGTGGAACAAGACGCCGTCCGAGGTGTGAGACGCGCTTTGTTCGTCTGGGCTCCAAGAGTAGCGATGCGTCACGTGCCGAGGTCCTGGCGCGTTTGTGCGCGCTGGTCGGTCCACCTGTTTACCTGGTAGGAACAGGGACACACAGTTGAAGTAGAGTCTCAACTGCCAAACCGAGCATGAAGAAACAGAGAGCGGATTCTGGAATCTTTGCAGAAGCTCTCGGAAAAGTGTTCTTTAAAGATGCAGCTTCTGGAGATGGCCATTCTTATTCTTTCAGCATCCTACACCCTCGGTAGCGCATTTACTGTGAATTTAATTAGATCTGAGAAGAGCCAGAGCACTCTCAAAGGCTCGAACAACTTGGTCATCTGCATTTCAATCAGTAATTGCAACAGTTTTGCACGCATCCAAAACTCACAATGGGCCTGTTTTTTTGCCATGTCCTCCTCCGCTAGGACGACGAATCGTTGTCGCGTTTGAAGGCGCTTTGCTGCGCGCTCATCATCATGGCTTGATGCAGCGGATGCCCATACTTTGAAGTACTTCATACCTGTTAGTAGTGCTATAGTAGATGAAATGCATACGATACTTGCCTTGGACAGCACGTTGGCCTCCTCTAGAGCCTGCCGCTCTTGCTCATCTGCCTCCTCCAAAGCCTGCTCGTACCTGATCTCAAAATTCTCCCAATCAAAGGGTGCAAGGACACCAGGAGTGCTCGATGTATCAGAGTTGGCCGCCTGTTGCTCTACACCAGATGGCTCCGGAGTCTTGTCATGGCTGCGGGGATGTCTCTGTGCTTCAGACATGGCAGCGTCTTTCTCTGTAATATTCTGATCCTCAATTTCGGAGGGAATTTTCTCCTGTTCTTCTGCAAGTAAGCGTGGTGATGATGCCATGTCGGAGTTGGTTAATGCCTGCAACGCGTTTTCCTTAACCTGGACCGCGACTTGGTACGTGCGGTGTCGGTTTGTGCGAGTACAGGCCTGTAGAACTTGCAAATCCTACGTTCAACAAAGGCTGGGTCGTATGTCGAAGTTGATTCCCGGGAACTCGAGTATCTTCATACGCGCATGTGATTGAGCTAAGGAATAATTTTTAGTTTTCCGTTTGATAGCAGGAATATTTTGACAATATTGATTCAGCAGGAACGGAAGCAGCACTGGTCAACGTCCCTTTTAGGCAGACAGGGTCAGGTAGCATCTATTGGTTGGCAACATACTCCGTACTGACACAATCTCTGTGGCTTGCGTCTGATGCGCCACATCTTGCTTCGTCGTCAACCTCGTGACTCGCATCGAATCTCGAAGGTGCAAGTCACCTGCCATTCACAGTTGAGAGCTTCAATTTTATATATGATACCTCTGTTCCAGCCAGCTTTCTTACTCTCAGCCTTCTACAATTATCTGCATGATAACCATCAATCGCTTTTTGATTCAGAAAGTCCAAGAGAGTGTCACATCACTCGCGGGGTCGCCTCATGTGGCGATCATCATAGCCCAAGATGGACTGTGATATCTGCCATCGAGACCATGATGCCAAACGATTACCATTCCTTTGCCCCTTGGACGCCAGAAACTCTATCTACGATAGGAGAATGAAGAGCCTACAACTACTCATCGAGAACGAAGGCCTTCACAAGGAGATCAGTGATCTCCTACAAGACCCCAAAACCCCGAGCAAGGACCGCAAGGACTTGACTCAAGCTCAACAGCGGATGGCCGAAGATAAGACAACTCAGATTCTTGCCGCTGCCGATAAACTCAGGAATGATATCAAGGCAGCCAGGGAAGAAATCCAGTCTAGAAAATCAGCACTTTCTCGTCGCAGGTCCGATATCGCCGCTGTCTCTGATGGCTTGTCAGAGCGCAGAGCGAGGCAGCAACGCGAGGTGGAAAAGACAACCAGCATGTCCAAGTACCGTTGGTCTCAAGGCGCCGAGGAAATGGCTCGTACCAGGGCTTTTCTGTGTAAGGAGACGGCCAGACTTTACGGGCTTGAACGGGTCAAGAAGGGCACCCCGTCGCGATACGAATATGGCTTGGGGGGTATTCCAGTGGTTGACCTGGCCAGCATGAATTGTAAGTCCCCATTATCATGAACTAGTTTTATTGCATTCTGACGCTTCTCAGCACTATCGCCTGAAGTTATCTCAACTTCCCTGGGTCATGTTTGTCATGTGCTCATGCTCGCCTCTCATTATCTCGCTATCCGTCTCCCTGCAGCCATTATTCTCCCTCACCGGGATTATCCTCGGCCAAGCATTTTCAACCTACCTGGATCGTACAGACTTGGAGACCCCATCTTCCCCAGCTCATCCGGGGTCGCTACACCAACCGCCCTCGAGGGCTCAGACTCTCAATACGTTCCGCGCCCGAGGCCCCTTTTCGTCGACAAGCCTTTGCCACAGCTTTCAAAGGAAGACCCGGCGACTTTTTCATACTTTATCGAGGGAGTTACTTTGCTAGCTTATGACATCTCTTGGGCATGCAGTACACAGGGGGTGCCTATCAGCGATAAGGGGTTGTTCGAGGACATTTGCAGCATGGGCCGCAACTTGTACAACCTCTTGATCGTCCAGCAAACCAACAGTGGTAGTATATTCCCAGCTCCCTCCATGGCGAATAAATTGGAGACCGATAATCAAGGCGTTGACGGCCATGTTAACTGGGTTGGTCGATTCTCGCATGGCACGACTTTCTATTTCCTCGGTGGTACCGAGGGAACCGAGTTCACAAAGAACTTCAAACTTCCCAATCCTATAAAACTTGCCGATAAGCTTAAAAAGAAGCTACTTAGTGAAGCACCTACTCCTGACTGGGAAATGTTGGATGACGATGCTTGGAAGATCGAGGATGAACCTGGTGATGGCAAATCTCCTGTAAAGGACGATGCGTTGGTCGAGGATAAAAATTCACCACGCAGAGGAACAAATGGCTGGATGAAGGTCAAGAACAGATGAACACACATGGCTCGGACATAGACAATCTCACAATACAAAAACTACAATGACAACCCCAAAATAGCAAGACTAGTGCCAGAACTCCAAAACACCAGAACCATAACATCCCTGAACCAAGAAATCTCTTCCCGCCATAAATCGAGATCTGCCGCAGCCCACCCTCCTGATACAAGACTTGTACACGAGCTCACAAGTGTGAGCTCAATCCTCCTCCTCCCTTCCCTCACTCTGCTCCCTGATGCTCTCAGGAATCATCGACAGGGAGACGACCCTGACCCCCTTCCTTGCCGAGCCGGCAGGAGAGGGGGTGTTCTCGGGACCCCCATCTTCCACCACAGCCCTACGCCCCGGGCTCGGCGTTGGCCGGTTGTTTTCCCTGAAGAGCTGTGGCGCCTGTGTCCGCGAACGGACATACCTCTGGCGGATCCTTTCGAGATCTCTCTTCTTCTTCTCCTCGAAGCGTTCTGCTTCGGTGGGAGAGCTGGGCCCGGTGCCAGCCTGCTGCGACTCTGTTGGGGGCGGAGTGCTCGTCCTTTGGTTCCCTCCCCCCGGGAACATCATTCCGCCAATCTCGATGGCTGGAACGTCCTCGGGCTTAGGCTTTGAGGACTGGGCTGGAGGAGGAGCACCGAGTGTTGTCCCGGCCTCCTTCACTTCCCTCTTCTTGTCTGCAGGTGGGAACTGCTGTTCCCTAAGACGCACTGTCCTCTTGGCCATCTTGCCAGGCCTTCTTGTCCTTGGAGCAAGGATCTGGCGCCTCTGGAGATGCTCCTCACTGGCCCGCACGGGTGTCCCCGATGGGGACTCCCGCGTCGGGGATGGGGGGACCTGCGCTGTGAACTCGTCGTAGGACTCCTCGGTAAAAACTACCTTGGGCTTTGAATCAGGTGTCGTAAAGATCTGCTCGCAGGCCTGGATATCCGAAGTCTCTGGTATGTAGGTGAATGGGCGACCAGATACATTCACCGAAGAAGGGGCAAAGATGGCGGTCCGCGTGTTGTCTGAGTCGTCGGTAACCTGACTCAGGGGAGGGTGAGGTGAAGGTGAAGGGAGAGCTGAGAGAGGAGGAGGAGCGACTTCGTCATTGACGTGGTATTTAATGCCAGGTATGTCGGCCTGGGAGTCGTCGGCGGAGGGAGGAGGGGGAAGAGAGGGAGAAAAGGCCTCATCAGATGTTTCTGTCTGTGAGGTGGCCTCGAGATCACCTAGCTGTGAGCGAAAGTCTTTCAAGTCAGAGAACTGCCTCAGAAACTCGGCGTCGACCTCCCTCATCGCTTCCGCCAGTCCCTGTTCGGAGAACTGGTCGACTGGTGCCTCTGTGGGCTCAAACTCCGGGACAACTTCCAGTCCCATGCTCTTGTCTTCCGCCGCGGGGAAACCGCCCTCATACTGGGCCGGCGAGAAGTGGTCCGCGTAGACTGTTGTCACGGGCGCCTCGGGAACCGGAGGTGAGAAGCTAGCCTCGACATGTTCGGTTACATTGCCATGAGTGATTGTCGTGCCGTCTGATATCAGGACTTGCTCGAGTTCACTCACCATGTCGATGTTTTGCTGCAAGAGCGCTATTATCTCAACCTCTTCGTCCGACGTGGTGATGTACTGAGAATCAGCGACATCGTTGCTTTGCCACTGCATGTCTTCGCCTTGATAGTAGGCTGGCTCCACGTCGTCGTCGTCGTCTACATCCATGGCTGCGACAGATGGGTTTTGGGTGAGGGGAACCGCATTCCCAGGTTCACCGTTATGCCCAAACACGAAGTTGTTCAGCGCCACTCCTAGTTGGTTGAAATCAGGGACCGGGGCGTCCTCCTGATACTCGTTGTCGTTTCCCGAGACTTGGCCCTCTCCGAAAAGCACCTCGTCTATTGCAGCGTCGAGCTCCCTGCAGCCAGTGAAATCCAGGAATTGGTAATCTCCCTGAGCACCGCCCTGGGCGGCCTCAGGGGCGAAGATTACCGTCCCAGCATCTGGAGACTGGGCGTCGAAGGTACAGACGGAGAAGTCATGGTTGAGGAAGTCCTTAAACGTTGGGGAATTGTCAGGGTCCATGCCCATGGGCTCCTCCCGAGGTGGTTCAGAAAGTGGCTCAATCAACGCCTGCACTTCTGGCTGGACGTTCTGGATAAAAGATAGGAGCTCTTTGGTATATGACCGAACATCCTGGGTGGTAGAGAGGAGGCCTTGGGTGTTTAGTCCGACGTCCTTGGGAGAAGACGGAACCTCCAGTGTGTCTGGCTGGGCTTTTTGGAGAGAAGATTGGAGGTCTTTAGCGACCGGTTCAGCATCCTGAAGAGAAGGTGAGAGCTCCGGTGTGTCTGGCCGAGAATTGCGAAGATGATACGGAAGGTCTATAGCGACATCCGGGATACGAACACTGGTTTCGAGGGTGGTAGGGGTAGACGACTGTTGGATCTTGTCTCCAGCTCTGGTGTAGTCAAAGTCTTGGTGATCCGTCTGGGTTTCCGGAGTTGCAGTCTGTGTAGCGACAGTATGGCTCCCTTCTTCGTGAGTGATGGTTTCTATGTCGTCCGTCTGTGTGCCACGGCTGAAGTAGCAGATGACCCTCTTTGACTGTTTCGATTTTGGCTCCTAGCCTTGGAATCGAACATGTGCAAGCTCAGGGGCGCCGGAAGAATTGCGAGGGTTGGTGAGCAGGGGGTTGCGACGACGGTTGGATGGTTTGAAGATAGCTTTGTATGCCACTTCGTTAATCGTTTTCTCCCGTTCTTTGGCCTTGGGCTCGGTCTTGATGACGGGCTTAGATTTGTTTTCAGAGGCCTTGAGCTGCTTCGTGATTGCGTCGCTTCGGCTGCCGGGGAGAGTGGGCATGTAGCTTTGAACAAAGGAGTCTGGGAAGGAGATTGCCATGTCCATGTTTTCGTCAACGTATTCGCGGGTGAGTGTCGCTACTTGCTTTACGTATACGGGGATGTCGACCAGAGTTGAAACAATGCCAGGGATGGCGATGATGGAGCACAGACGCCACAGATCGTCAAGCACGAAGCCGTTGTATGCGCGTGAAGCTTCATCGGGGTACAGGTTCCATGGTTTCGGACCAAAGAGAATGCTCCACCAGGAAAAGGTTTCGAAAAGATGGACGGGGAGAGAGGGTCTGCAGAGTCTCTTGAAGATATGAACGAGGAGCAGCCACCAGCAGACTTCGGGTGCGTTCCAGAGAATCCAAGTGGTGTGGGAGACGACCCAGTAGAGGAGGCGGATCATGACGGTAAAGAAGCATTCGTATTCTTCGTTGAAGCATTCATGCATCATGAAGAGCGAGTCGCGGGTGCAGTCATGCTTGACGAGAAACGAGAAGGGTGAGAGAACCAAGATGAGGTGTTCGAGAAGTGAAGACATGGTGAGTACATTACTTTGAGAAGATGTTCTTTGAAAAGAGAGAAAGTGCACATTGAAGCAGTGAGAAGACGATCAATGTGAGTAAAGTGTGAGTGTGTGTGTTTGTTTGTGTGTGTGGGAGAGAGAGAAATTTTTTGTTTGGAACAAGTTGAGAAAGCGTGGGTTGAGGAGGAGTTCAAGTTTTGGGCAAGTGTGCGAGGTGCTTCTCTATACGCCCGCCCAAGGATCAAACGCGACTGATATGATAATAACAAACGCGTGACTTATTCGCTGGAAGTCAATAGAAGAGAGCAGAAGATGTAAAGCAAATATGACAAAAGACGTTGCCGGTTACTGTCAGTGCCAGGGGCAAACATAACACTCAGGAGTCAATGGAGGCTGGTCAATGAAGGGATCACGAGTCACCTTGTACTGTGCTCTGTCCTCAACCCAATACAAATAGTGAATCACGAACAATAGGACATTAGAGAATGAACCGCTTCAGTTCATAGATACCTTAAAGAGAAGACGCTTCACTTATCACACGAGCCAGACCGCGCAGAAATTAACAAGTCAGAGTAGATTAGGTATCAATATCCCATCCCACACAACGCCATTACCGTCCATCCATGCATACACGATTCCAGTCCCAATCATAAATCATTACCATCTACAACCCTCCCTCACATCTCCCCTTCACGCTTGCTTCCTGCCTCTGGCAATCAGTCGTCCATGTAGCTCAACCAGCACGTCGCTCCATTCCTCCTCTCCTGCACCAACTGCCTTGCCGACCCTCGTTGAGAGAAAATCACCAATCTTGGAGACGTTAAAGTGCTCTCCATATAACACTCTTGCTTCAGGCTTGACCGTGATGCTGAGTCCTTGAGTGTCGCTCTGGCCAACCAGCGTAAGCTTCACTTCTACTCGCGTCTCGAGAGGGACCAAGAGTAAGGATGTCGTGATTGCCACACTCGAGTCCGATGTCCTCTCTGTCTTGGTGGGGAACGTGATGTTGATTCTGCTGACCTGATCTGACACAAGGGTGGCCTTGTCCCAAGCCAGTCGAACCATCTCCAGGAGGCCCGAGATTTCTGTGCGGCTCTGAGGTAGCGCTCGGACATGATCACGGATGCACTCCAGGAAGAACTCTTTCTCGGACGTCTGAGCGATCGGATCGCGCTCCCTAGTGTCCGCAATATACCAGAGATCGATGGTCGTGTTGGGCTTGTGGGTATTGAAAGGCGAGATATCAAAGACAATCTCAATCTCACGCTTGTACGCCATCGATAGCGTCGTACCGGAGATTCCAGTTACTGCCCAGCCATGGCTCCGTTCAATCGCATCGACTCGAGCTATTCATAGAGTCAGTAGATGCCGAGTACCATGCCAGATACATAACTCATACCTTTCAAGCCGTTGACTTCTGTGCAAGTCCAGCCACGACATTCCTCTCGGATCTTTTCTGCTTCTTTGATATCCTCGAGGCACTTCTGTTTCTGTGCCGATAAATCCTCGACGTCAACCTCTGAGGCCTGAAACTGCTCTCGGAGGTCTGCGATGCGTCTCCTCTTATGAGCAATGTCCTGATCTAATGAAAGCAGCTCATTTCGAGCCGCTTCAAGCTCTTCAGGATCACAATCCGCAAGCTCCTTGGCAGCTTCTTCCAGGTTGCCGCTCTCCTCCAACAAAGCGTTATAACGAGCCACAGCAGCCGGCAACACGGAGTCGAGAAGCTTCTTCTGCTCTTTCAAGTTCTCCTCGTCCACCTGCATACCTTCGTCGATTCTTATTAATCCCTCCTTGAGTCCATCCTGTAGCTTCATGCGCCACTCGTACCACATGGCCTTGCTGAGAAGCCGTGCATGATTCTTGACATTCATAAATTGTTTGTCCATAAGGGTCTTGATCTCGGATGTAGCTGCCATGTACTCCTTGAAGAGGGGCGGGTTATCCTCGAACGTGTCGGTCTCGATCTCCTTAACAATTCGTCGGCCTTCCGAGATATACTTCTTCAGCTCACGGCAAGAGTGTTGGTATAGCTCCAGCATCGGCACAGTGC
Source organism: Fusarium domesticum (assembly GCA_013618395.1). NCBI lineage: Eukaryota > Fungi > Ascomycota > Sordariomycetes > Hypocreales > Nectriaceae > Fusarium > Fusarium domesticum. The sequence goes on along the minus strand of JABFEV010000041.1, from coordinate 10,414 downwards.
AGGCACCTGCGATAACACGACGCTCAAGAGACATGTTTTCATCTCCTCCTTCATCAAGGCCATTCTCAAGAGTGCCTTGTACTGTGGTGTGACGTCTTTTTGTAGTCGTCAGTTCCATGAAGCGGATCGAGGTCATATTGAGGAAATCTTGGAGGTGAATTCGCTCCTGATCAGCTTCGTCCTCAAGCTGAGCAGCGTTCTTGACAGGATTAAGTTCAAAGTTTACTGTGTGACTCGGTTGATCATCCTCAATATCTTTGAAGTGCCCCTGGCATCTAGATGGTGACGATGGGCTCGGTCGCTCAGGCGACGATAGAGTTGGTGTTGAAGCATTAAGGTTGGGCTGCAAACTCTTCCGTAGCGACAATGTAAGTTTGCCCGTGGTCTCGGCCCTTGAAGGCGGCTGCTGTAGTCTGACGTTCTTGACTGGGCTGCTTTGATGACCCTTCAATCTCTTGACTCCGTCGTTCTCCTCAGCCTCTTCGTCTTCGTCATCCAACTCATTCGGACGCTTTCCAAGGAGACCCTTGGCGCTCCCGACATGGAGACTCTTGCGACCCTTGAGCGGCTTGCGCTTGGGGCTCATGCTATCAATCATCTCCCGGAGGTTGAGGGTCGTCTCTCTGTCATCCAGAGAACCATCAGCCTCACGTTCTAGGATTCGTTTCCTGTTCTCCTTGTCTTCTTCATTCTGACGGTCCTTGTCAACCTCCTTGGCCATGGTCTTGGGATCTTGGAATGTCACTCCCCGTCGTCCAGGTACAAACGCGGACGCAACATCGCCAATGGAGCCGCGGCGGTCAAACAGAGCCGCAACCTGAGGCGATCCAAGACCAGCTCGGTCCAGACCAATTCCAGAGAGACGTCGCTGGGGAGTTGACACCGCAGTGGGGGTTCCACTGTCCGCCCTAGCAGTGTTCTGGAAGACGTTGGTCTTTTGTGAGGACTTGACCGGCGAGGGTGTCCGAGAACTAGCCCTTGCAGGTTGTCGCGCTGGTGAAGGAGTCCGTGAATTGCGAAGAGAGTGTCTTGGGTCCGTCTTGGTCGCAGAGATCGGGTTTAATTGAGGCGTGGTTGCTTTGATAGATGTGGGGGTCTTGGCTTTGATAGACGTAGGAGTCTTTTTAGTCTTAAGCGCGGAATGTGACGTTGGTGTCTTAGCTGGAGATGGAGTCTTTCTTGTCTTTGAAGGCGACTGAGAAGTTGAGGGTTGAGGTTCAAAAAGAGGTTGAAAGGATTTCCGTTGAGCACTTGACAGCCCAGGGCTGATAGTCTCGGTGGAGTTCTCATCCAGCGCATGCTTACTTGGTTGTTCCTCAGAGGGATTCTGACAAACCGTGGCCGTGGCCTGTAAAGCATCATCAGGATTGTCTGGCGTGTCGGCCTCTTCTTCCATGATAAGCTTTCCAAGTGCACGTGGGTTGTTCGTCGCTTTGTTGAGAATACCACCGATAGCAGTAGTCATGTCCATGCCCATAGTGGCATCGCCAACGTCTTCTTCGTCCTCATCTTCACCCCCGTCGCTGTCAGCTTGGTCTTTGGACAGAATCTGACCGACGCCGATAGTCATGTCCATGGGAAAATCATCCATTTCGGACTCATCTTCTGGACGGGCTAACATGCGACGTTTCGCAGCTATGCTCTGCCTCTTCTTCTGGGGCAGCACACCACCTACAATGGTGGTCATTTCCATAGACATGTCTTCGTCGTCGTTTTCTGATTCCTCGGCGATTCCGGGTGCTGGTCGGCGGATGCCTCCAATTGCAGTTGTGAATTCCATCGTCGCCTCTTCCATTGGAGCATCGTCGTCGTCGTCATCATCCTCATCGCTATCCATCGAAGTTGGCTTTTGGTTTCCAGGTTGCTTCTGTCCAACAATACCGCCAAACACCCGCGTAACATCCATGGACATTTCTTCCTCGGGTTCCACCTGTTCTTGGTTCGAAGGTTTGATGATACCGCCCATTGCACGGGTCATGTCCATGTCCATATCCATGTCCATGTCCGTGTCCATGTCCATCCCTGTGCCATCATCTTCTGACGGGTTCGCTTGGGGATGCTGAGGCTTAGGGGGGAGGTTCTCCTGGTCCTGAGCGGCGGCATTCGATTTGCTCTGTTGGCCCCAGCCAAAAGAGGGAATGAATTCCTCTCCGTCGTCATCGTCGTTATCACTGCCATCCTCGCCCAGGCGCTGGGTTCCGGCCCTTCGTGCAGCGAGTCGCAGGACTTCATCTAGCGTTGAAGACTCTCCATCATCAGAATCAAGAGATCTGTCCGAGGCGGCTGTAGTTCCGGTGACTTCGTCGATACTCATCATGGTTCCATCATCAGAGTCACTGTCCGAACCGTCATCCTCGACATCGGCAACCTCCTCCACTGCATCTGCAGGCTCGGAGTCTGAACTATAGACTGTCGAGGTTGCGGTATCGTCTTCGGGATTGTGGAAGTTGACGGGTGGCACGCCCGAGCCTCTGTGTTGCTTCTTCTGGTAGGTATCTTCTTGGTCGCCTGAAAGGGTTGACGCGTCTTCTGGTTGTTGTTGATGACCTGTCCTCCCAGTGTTGTTCGACATGGTAGAGTTCCTCCGCGTTGAGTCTGTAGATGTCGTTGAGTCTTGCGGGAACTCAACTTCGTGGAATGTGTGAAGTGTTGCTTCCGCAGCAAAGGATACCCTGCGATTGGCGAGGGATTTGCGACGAGCATCGCGACGGTCTTTCTCTTCTCTCTCTCGGGCAGCGGCTTGTTGCTCTTCCTCGGTTCGGAGTGCAATCTTTGAGCCGTTGTTCACAGACGAGGGCTTCGAGGTTGAAGCTTCCGGCAACGGCTCTCCAAAATCGATCAAGTCTGTTTTTTTGGATTTGGGCTTCATGGGTGGGATATCGGCAAGTGGAGGAATAGTTGCTTTGAGAATTGAACGCGGAGCTTTTGAAGGAATAGCAAGAGACTATGGGATGTTAACAAAATGCTTGTATAGTGACTGTGCGATCTACATACAGCACGTCGGTTCCCATTTGCAGATCTGAGGGCGTCTAAACCGCCAGGGCCCAAACTCTTGCTCCTGGACTTTTTGCGACTGGCCGCCAGCGTGCTGGAAACGTCTGTAGTCGCATTATCTTTGTCCAGTGCTTTGCGAACATCCGTATGCGATGCGATAGACTTGCGCGTACGCCGCATCACAGGAAGTGTTGCATCAACAGAAGGCGGCATTATGGTAGTTGGTTGAAGCTTGTTGATGAGAAGCCAACTCCGAGGTGTGACGCGACCATAAAGTGATGGTGGGATATGCTATGTAGATACGACTTGGCGCGCGACTGGGAAGGCCTGTTTGTTTACTTCGATGGACAGCAACAGGGGGAACGGACTGGGGTCCACTTTACAACGCCTAGAACTCCACTCCAGAAAGCAGCAGATCACGTGCGTAGAGTCCAGAAAAAGCGTCGGGTAGTCACGTGATTATGGGAGCCGTCAGCCAATCACGAAACTCGGCTACGCAGCCAATCCAAATTTTGCAAGCCCTAAGGCCGTGAAAGTGCACGCAAAAAATTGGTGTGCGAATTGCCCTACTTTTCCATCTGCGAAAACTGTCTATCGCGACCCATCTCCAACCTCGCCTCACCCAGCTCAACCTACGACACGCCCTCTCGTTACGGTACCTGCCCGAGAAGGAATCATTCAAGATGTCAGTTTGAATAACGGAACGATGATTAACGATATTTCGAAACTCCCGTCGCTAACTTTCCATCAGGGCGACCGAGTTGACCGTTCAGTCCGAGCGCGCTTTCCAGAAGCAGCCTCACATCTTCCAGAACTCGAAGACCCGAACCAAGAGCACCCGACCGGGCAAGGGTGGCCGCCGATGGTACAAGGACGTCGGTCTTGGTTTCCGAACCCCCAAGACCGCCATTGAGGGCACCTACATCGGTACGTGCGACATGTTGAAGATGAGACTTTGAAACGAGCTGGGATGGGACACGATGTGCGAAGCGAACTGCTGCAAGCGAAACGAGAGCGACATGAACCCGTAGGAGGACGAAAGCAAAGTCGAGAAAGGCACGATGGGTTGAAATTGTTGCTAACATGTTGACCTTCCAGACAAGAAGTGCCCCTTCACCGGTCTCGTCTCCATCCGTGGCCGTATCCTGACCGGCACCGTCGTTTCCACCAAGATGCACCGAACCCTCATCGTCCGAAGAGAGTACCTCCACTACATCCCCAAGTATTCCCGTTACGAGAAGCGCCACAAGAACCTCGCCGCTCACGTCTCCCCCGCTTTCCGTGTTGAGGAGGGTGACCAGGTCACCGTCGGCCAGTGCAGACCTCTCAGCAAGACTGTAGGTTGCCCCGAGTACGATTACCGGAAGACGCTAGTTTGCTAACATTTCCCCAAAGGTCCGATTCAACGTCCTCCGCGTGCTGCCCCGAACTGGCAAGTCGGTTAAGACTTTCAGCAAGTTCTAAACTGAGCTATGAAATTGGCATATTTGGCGTGATAAACATCAGAGGGGATGGGACGTCCCCGCTGAAGGGTCGGGCACCGGAAGTTGCTTTGCAAATGATTGTGCAATAGATGCAATCGCGAATAAAAGGATTCACGAAGACAATTGTCTGGGGTTCACGGTTCAGTCGGGCGTGATTTGGTTCGGAAAAGGGTCTTTATGATCTCAAGATTACGTTCATACCTTGATTTTTGGCCCTCCAAATATTGCCAGTGCTCAGTGATCTCTTGCCCGCGCCGTGTTGTTTCTGTGAGACATGATATTGATAGCGAAGATGTATGCATTATGACTTGGCGAAAGCTTGACATCTCAGGGGATATAACAAAGGTTCAGAGAATTCTATTTGATTGTTTCAATTCATCTATGCAACTTTCGTATTCGTCTTGGGTGTCTATTGAGCTCGTTGACTTTTTGGTTAAATACGTACAGTGTATTGCACAGTGTTAGTTGTGGGTTTGCACCTCGTCCAATCTCACGATAGCAATTGAAAGTCCATTCCAAGATTGACATGTTAAGACATCTCAGGCTACAGCCTCTACATCTCGTCCAGACAATTCCCTTTTCCATTGAACCTCGGTTATATCTCAGGCACAGACGCAGATATGGGCTGGTTCTCATCAATTCTAGGCACCGACAAATCGGCAGATCCTCTCGGAAAACTCGACCCCAGCCTTCGCGACTTTCTTGAGAAGGAATCTCCAGTCAAATATCCCGGAACTCAGACCTCGATACCCGCGAATACCTCTACCGCTTCTCCTCTTCCCTCCAGCAGCAATCAAATCGACGCCAATGCCTCGGCGGCGGTGACACAAGGCCAGCCGAAAGCTGTGCCCTCTGCCAGTCTCTACCAGGATGGACGATATGCGCACATCTGGAAGAACTACCAGTCATTGGCCGAGATTGAAGCAGAAAATGCAACCGATCATGAAAAGCTGATGGGCGTGCTGGAAGGCTTCAAAGAGCGCAAGGCAGCTATTGGCAAGGCAGCGCTGGAGAACTGTGCAGAGTCCCAGGAGGAATGGGTGAATTGCATGAAACACGGCAGCTGGGACGATCAAATACAAATGTGCCGGCACCAGGTGCGCAAGTTTGAGAGGTGTTATATGATGCAGTCGGTAAGTCGCGCTTGTATACTCGGTTCTTTTGCGTTACAAATACTAACGACATGGACAGCGGTTCCTTCGCGCCTTGGGATACGGTTCAGTAGCAGGACGGTCAGGTCTGGTCGAGGAGGACATCCAGATGCACGCCGATGCACTATACCAGAAAATGATCAAACACGAGCTCGCGGTAGAACAAGCCAAGGAGAAAGGTCTCCCAGTGCCTGTCTTTGAGACGACAGTACCAAAAGCCAAGCCGGACATCGTGGCGCCCCACGAAGAACTACAGAAGCAATGGAAGGAACAGCTCGACAAGCTACCGGTCGAGGAGCGAGCCGTTGAAGAGGCGGCCCTGCGAGCTGATCTCCAGGCCAAGGCCGAGGTTGCGGGCAGTGTGCAGAAGATCTGGGATGACCAGGCGGCGCAGAGGAAGCAGCGGCAAGCCGAGGGCAGTTCTACGTTTGGGGACTACCTCGCTGCTCTGTTTGGCAAGTCTGGGAAATAAGGAATGATGTGTATAGGGCTGGTGAACATGATTGTGTAATATTATATTTAGGGATTGAATCTTGCATGTAACGGCCTGGCAGAAGAGATAGACGGCGAGGTGTATATCAATGTATAACATATCTCCATGTAACTGTTTCCTAACCAGATTCGTTGCTGTAAGCTATGATAGGATGAATGGTTTATGTCGAAGTCACAGGTAATTGAAGGGTGCGAATTCAGTGTGTGGTTTTGGAAATACCCATGATCTTGATAAGTCGTCACATCCATAGGTAGTGTAGAATATTGTAATGCAAAAAGCTATTCCAACAAAACCACCAGCATGAAATTATTGGACATAATAAACTCCCAGGTTTACTCAACCTTTTCTTTATTCGATACTAAAATAGTTTACTTTTCCTCTGTACAAATGCATATCTGCAAGGAAAAATAAGTGTAAGAGTACTTGTCAGCAAATTACCCTACATGGAATCAATTCTTTGTAGTTGTGCCACGCTTGAACTAGATCTTTTTGTAAACGATATAATCCTAATGTAAAAAAATTATTTTATCAAGCAGCAATAGTAGCAGCTCGGTTTCGTGGTCTAGCTGGTTATGGCATCTCGTTAACACCGAGAAGGTCCCCGGTTCGAGCCCGGGCGAAATCACATTTTGCTGGTTTCATCTACTGATGTCTTTTTTATTATCGTTGCGAAGGTTCCTTTTGCAGTTGCTCGAGATACATCATGAGCCTTATTATTTTGCCAGTGGATATGGGCTGTTTAATGGACCACCCATTCATCACATAAGGTATTATAATCAAGTTGAATGAATTAAATTATGTAGTATACCGTGACCATCACAGTAGACATCAATCAGTACAAGCAATGGCGAATGCAGCTGGTTGATAAACCTCAAACTTATTTATACATTATAAACATAATCAAAAGAGGATATCATTTCGCATTTGATACAGCAGCCACAGTGATAAATCCAACCCAAACTCCCTTTCAGTCATGTAACCTCCAACTAACTTCCCTCATCTTTAACAGCACGACTCCTCACAACCGCAGAGACCGCAGCAGATCTCACAACCGGCCTCCTCACCACCGCGCATGCTCATCTCGGGCTGGGGCTCAGCAGTCTATGGTGGTTTATTAATTTTATGTGTATACAGATGCTGAGACGCTGGGAGGACTCACAGGCTGCTGCGCGATGATCTCGCCATTGTCAGAGCTCATGGGAGCTTGTTGGGTGGGTTCCATAGTAGCAGGCATTTCTTATAGAGATAGTCGTAAAGGACAGATAGATATAGGTCGTTAAGAATCGAATTGTCGATATGTTGAGAATTACAGAGAACGGCACCACCTTGCCGGGTAGTTCTAGTTTAAATAATTGACCAACTCTATTATGACTTACGGACACTCTTCTCGTACCTGGACAGGCCGCCAGTTTCAAGCAAATTGTCTATTTCCATCTCGTACACAACCCTTCTAAATCCATCATCATCACCGCAAACAACTCCACAACTTCACTGGAAGCACTGGAAGTTGTGGCCATGGCTTTCTCGGTGACGTAGACTGATTGTGCCGAGATGCCGGGTGGTTCTAGATAGATGTTGCGGCTCCTCTCGCTGGATACGTTGATGGACAGGTTGTAGTTCTAGAGGTTTCAAGGGATGAGAAACGGCAAAGGCGATCCGAGTTGACAAGGGCTGTGCACAGCTGGACTTGTTGTACGCCATGGGAGACGTCAGCCATCGCCGGGCTGGAGATGCCGTTGACCTGCAGTGTAAGTGATGCCGAAGTTCCGATATTCCACCCACCACATTTCCGGATGCCACTGTAGTTTCTCAGGGGTCCATCCTCACCGTGGGGAGACAGGGGCGCAGTAAGACAACATCAAAGCTGGATAGAGACCGGAATGCTGTACATTAACCAGGGGTATTGTTATATAAATGAATGTAAAGGGTTAAACGAATAACCAGAACCACCAACACGAGGCAATAAGCTTCAGGGTTAAGGTGTCAGAGACCCCTTCTGGTTGGTTTATTCTTGGAATTCGCTAGTGACGAGGAGGCAGACTGAATACCGCAACCTATCAATTGTCAGATGAACCGACAAGAGCGTTCCTGAAGGAGTCGGACACAACCCTTTGCAAAGCAGAAGGAAAGTTTGTATCACGGTGCGACGACTGATGTTAGTAGTATGCTTCATATGGCAGCCCTAGACACAGACGCCAGAAATCACAAAGACACGTTCGAGCAAGACATGTGGCGGAGAATAACCGACTCTTATATCGACTATCCTCTCCAATATCCTGATGCGCTTTCGATCGACAGAAGCTACGACCGCGCAGCCTTTCAGTATTTCGCAAGCTTCGCAGCTTTGAAACGACTGATACGCTCCCTCCCTCCATCCGGTTCATCCAGTGGCTGGATGGGGGACTCGTCCTCCTTGAGGAACCCACCTTCGCGCTGGATGAACTTTTTGCGCATCCGCTGGTATTCATCAGCTACCTGATCGTGGATCATGTCTTCGTCAAAGTCTTCGGGTATTCTGGGGGCACCGCTCGGCTCGCGCTCAACTAGTGTGTCAGCTAATGTGGTACCGTCAGGGCCCGTCGGCGCCGTCGGACGGTCTTGGTCGATGAAGGTGACGGGGACATCCAGAGGTCCGGGCGGGAGTCCTCCGGCGGCCGCCGCCTTCTTGAACCGAGATGGTTTACGAGCCGGCTGAGTATTACTGGATTTAGCCGGGCCAGAACGCTCAACGATGTCGCTGAGTGGCTCAACCAGAGGCTGCTTCTCCTTTTCAGGTGCTTCTCTTATCGGAAGGGATGCACTTTCATTCTCAGCAGCGATGTCGAGACTTGTAGCAAAACGAACCCCCTTCTTCTCATCTGCTCCCCGAGGCTGCTTTTCTTTGATGATGGACTTTGTTGGTGCGGCATTGGACGTGGACATGGACGTGGATGATGTCTCGGGAGTCCTCTTTATGACGATGCGACCGATACCCTCGCCATCCTCCGAGTCTGAATCTCCGCCGTCCACTTGGGCTTGGTGGGCTGCCTTTTCGGTGAACCGTGATTGTATACCAAGCTTCTGCTCCAGCTCCAGCATGCGACGACGATATCCGTCTGTCACGATCCTACCCGTGGATCGTCCGTACTTGTCTTCTTCATCCTCGTCCTCCAACCCTTCGTCGCTGTACTCGAATTCATAGTCGTCCTCATCGTCTTCTGTATCGCCCTCTTCGAGCTGCAACTCGGCGACGACGGCGCCGACTTCACCAGAGTATGCAAGCATTTGTCGACGCAACTCTGCATCCTCCTCGTCCTCGTCCTCAGGAATGAAGGGCTGTTCAGTGCTCTGCTTCTCCTGTTCTTTGGCGTGGTTCATGATCTCTTCAACCCGTTTGGCGTTTCTTGAGACCTGGGGTTTAGGACCATCTTGTGCTTTTGTATCGGTCGTGAAAGACACACCCTTGGAAGATGACTTATCCAGCTCGACAACCTCTAACGTCTTTTTGGTAGATGGTGGTGATGGCTTGGCTTCAACAAGCGGTGGCTGATGTGGTTGATATGGTTGACGTGATTGACGTGTCTGAGATGAAGAACTCTTGGATTTGATCTCTGCTGGGGCATCTTCCTTGGGTTCAGCGTCTGATAAGCCATTGATCCCGGCCTTTTCTAGTGCCTCTTTCACCTGCGGCAGGGAATCGCCAGGCTTGTTAAGACGATAAGACACAACATTATCGTCTTCATCGAGCTCCTCAAGAATCTCCGTAAGTGGCAGACCTCCTTCATCGGTAGCATCAGACTGGCTGATGACGGTGGCAGAAGCGTGCTTATCCTCGAGAGCGTTGATCTGTTTCTGCAGTGACTCGATGTTCTTGGTAACGTAGTCGATACGGCGATCAAGAACATTTATGATCTGGGATTTAGATTTCCGGCCCTTGGAACCAAAGATCTCATCAATCTCCTTCTTATTGACGAGTTCTCCTTCAAAGTTGTCCTGAATCCGAGAAAGTTCCGCATCATTTGCTTCGTATGCACTGTCGAGCTCCTCCTTTAGAGCCTCATACTCTGCATCCCATGTCTGCCAGTGGCGAAGGGCCTTTTGCAATTTGGCGATGCTATCCTCCAACTGTTGTCGATGGCGCTCCAAATCCAGAGAACTGTCCTTTCCGGACATATCGTAGTGTGAGTTAGCTTATATGAGAGTGTAGATGAAATTAATGCGAGATGATTTGTCTGGAAGATGCTGGTAACGTTTATCGTTGTATGAGAAAAAGTTGATGTCGAGACGGCAAACGGAAAAAGATCGACAATGGC